>OZ030015.1:72517456-72617456 GCA_964023405.1 Apodemus agrarius | reverse complement strand
GTGTGTGTGCATGTGCGTGCATATATGCCTGTGTGTCCATGTGCATATGTGTGTATGTAAGTGTATGTTTGTGTGTGTATCTGTCTGTGAGTGTGTGACTGTGTGTCTGTGTGTGTCTGAGTGTGTGCATGTGTCTGACTATATGTGTTTCTGAGCATATGCATGTGTCTGTGAGTGTGTGTGTCTCTGTGTGTGTATGTGAGTGTGTGAGTCTGAGTGTGTGTCTATGTGTGCATGTGTCTGTGTGTGTCTGAGTGTGTGCATGTGTCTGTGAGTGTGTGTGCCTGTGTGTGTGCCTATTGTGCATGTGAGTATGTGTGTCTGTGTGTCTTCTGAGTGTGTGTGTCTGTGAGTGTCTAGTGTACATGTGAATGTCTGTGTGTGTGTCTGTGTGCCTGTGACTCGTGTGTGTATGTGTGTGTGTATATGTGTGTGTGTATGTGTGTGTGTGTGTGTGTGTGTGTGTTAACATATGTTGGTTCTGAGCTTCCTTTGGTTCAGCTGGGAAAGTGATTTGACTTTGCTGTGTCTCAGTTTCTGTTCATGGGCTTGTGTGATGAACTTTGGCTGACTTAGATAATTGTGGGGTGCACACATTTGCACACACCCTCCTTCAGAGCTCCGAGGCCAGCCTAAGGAGGGGTAAGCGCGTTTTATTAATGTTTACAAAGCAGCTATAATGCCATCCCTCACATGCTCTCCAGCCGCATCGTTCCCCGTGAGGGAATATTCAAACGCGTTTTAAATATTCATATCATAAGTAAAAATTTCTTTTTCTTGACAAATCAGTTTCTTGACCTTAAAATGAGCTTTTTTTTTTTCTCAAGAAAAGAAACACCCCATTTGTTCAGATCCAGGAAAGACAGGGCATGATCCGTGAAAACTCTTTAAAAATCTTAACTATTCAGACCCACAATGTTTGCTAAAAAGAGCTGCAGGAGGCAGGGCTAGTCAGGGAAATGAATTGATTAATGCAGCCACTGCATTTTTTCCACCCTCAATTTGATTTAAATTTAATATCCTCCCACAATGGAAAATGATTTACAATGAGAAGATGAGCTGGAAGAAAATGAAAATGGAAACAAGATGTCATCTCGCTTTACCACCCGACGAGTCTGCCATACCTCTCAGAACAGCGTTTGCCACTTACTGTAAGTGAAACGAAATGCGGTTTAAAATAACAAACCCCGCATTCCTGGTGGACGCCTCTCCTCCGCAAACACGCTCGTCCCACTGAGCCCCGCTTTACATCTAGGCTGTTTTTAGCTCATTTCCTTTTGTAAAGAAGCAATTGGTGAGTTGATTTCCCAGTTTAGCCGTTGTAATAAAACATAAAAGGCATTTCTGTTTGGCCAGCTCGTAGAGTGAGTGAGTCAAAAGCTCCAAAAAGCAACAAATATAGGGCAGTGTAAAATTAGAAGCTGCTGGCTCCTCTGGAGCGGCAGTCGCTGTGCTGGCGGTGGCTCCTCCCCCCTCTTGCCACCAGCGTGAATCTGAAGGTCACCTCCACGTACCAGATGACAGAACCCCATGTGCGTGTGCCTTTAAATAAGTTTATAATTCACATAGCATAACATTCGTCTGCGAAGTACCCGGCTCAGTGGGTTTTATTATTTTTCGCAGACGTCTACAGTGACTATCACTACAAAGATGAACATTTTCTTTTTTTCATACAAACTCCTCACTCCTCCTCCTCCTCCTCAGCCCCCGGTGCTGGCAGCCGCCACCTTGCTGTCTGTGACTTGCCCATTCTAGACATTTGGCATAAACACAGTCATCAATAACCAGCTCGCATCACCGGCTTCTTTCAGTTAACATAATGTTCCCAGGTTTATAATGTTGATCCCCGCACCAGTCTCTTATTTTTAATGTACAATGATATCCCATTGTATAAATTATACCAGTGTCGGGGGATGGGGAGGCTGGAAAGATAGCTCAGCGGGTAAGAGCACTGACTGCTCTTCCAAAGGTCCTGAGTTCAAATCCCTGTAACCACATGGTGGCTCACAACCATCTGTAATGAGATCTGACGACAGCTACAGTGTACTTAGATATAACAATAAATAATTCTTAAAAAAAAATTATACGTGTCCATATCAGCAGACAATGGGAGCTTGGGTGGTTTGGTTTCTTGGTTATTGTTAAGCATGCTATTGACATACATGTACAATATTTTTTGCCATTTGTTTTGAGGTAGGATTTTACTGGGTAGCCCAGGCTGGCTCAGAACTCAAACTTCCCAGATACTAGGATTGCACGCATACATCAGACAGCCTCGTGGGCAGATTCATGTGTGGTTCTAGTTTTCTCACATTCCTGATACCATTTATTTGCTCCCCCGCCCCCACCATTATAGTGTGCACGTGCTGCGCTAGAGTGCTGCCGCGGCCTTACGTCGTCGCCAGCCCAGAGAAATGTTTCTGTTGTCACGTTGCTAAGGGATTAGTTGATAGGATCTCTTGCACGGGCAGTAAAGGATTTGTTGAAGGGCTTTTCAGCAAGGCAGAAAAGGAGAGACTGTTGTGCGGAACACAATAAATGATCAGGGGAACTGGAGACGTGGGCTTAGAAGACTGAGTAAACGCGGTCAGCGGTGGGAGCTGGCAGGGGGGCGTCACCCGTACGACCCTGGCTACAGAATCAAGATTGGGTTCTAATGCCAAGTGTGGAGGCAATGTCTCTAAGCCCAGCCTTCAAGAAGCTACAGCAGGAGGACCATGCTTTTGAAGCCGGCTGGGCTACAGAGTGAGACCCTGTCTCCAAAAGGTAAATACAGGAAAGAGAAAAACGCCTTTGAGAACCTCCCTCAAGATTTCAAGTCTCATGCGGAGACTGACCAGACAAGCCCAGACCAGACCCTGTGTTGGCTTCCTGGGTTGGAAGGAGTGCTGGAGTATCTGATGTATAGATTTTTCTGAAAGGCAGGATGTCATATAGCCCGTGCTGTTGGCTCCCTTTGTAGCTGAGGATGACTGAATTCTTGGACCTCTTGTTCCCATTTTCCAAGTGCGTTGTCACTGCCGGCCACTAGTGTAGACGTTTGTAGTGGAGAACAAGGACACAGTTCTCTGCCATGGATGATCCCAGAGAGAAAGCGTGGTTCAGGACAGCAGAAGAACAAAACCACACCACACCATACACCACCAGCCACACGATGTCACCACAGCCCACAAACCATAACGCACACCACACACTGCAATGACCACAATGACATCACACCGACGACTGAGCGCATGTTAGCCTTTGACTACTCAAAGCCAAGAGAGACGGACTTGGGTTATTCCTTATATTCTGTAGTGCTAGTCTGTGTACAGACAAGCCCGTACCTACAGTTAAATCTGCCTTACCACCTCTCTTTATGTGTATAATTTGTATAATTACAAGCAACGTACTGACAAAAAGACAAAACACTCATGTAAAATAATTTTAAGGTCATCACGTGGAACTTCTATTTTATTACATAAAAAGCTCTGTCATTTTATACTTATTTTTGAGCTCCAAATCCTAAAATATTTAAAGATATTTATTTTATCATAGAGCATTATGAAACCGTCTTTCTTGTGTATGTGGTTTCCAGAGCCTTGCTCATGCTAGGCAAGTGTTCTCACTGAACAATTTGTGATCCGTCTCCCTCCCTCCCTCCCTCCCTCCCTCTCTCCTTCTCTCCCTTCTTTCTTTCCTGAGACAGGGCTTCAGTGTCACTGTCAGCGCTGCCCACCCCCTCACGCCCCCTTGCTCAGCCTCCCCAGTGCTGGGATTTCCAGGCTCCTTCATGCCCAGTTCTGCAGCTTGGAGGGGCCTGAACTGCTCATCTGATCTGAATTGTCCTGTGAGTGGAATCTCACACCAGATTTCTAAGAGTCAAGGAAAAGGAGAATGTAAAACACCTAAGGATTTTGTTGGCTACATGTTGCAATGATATTTTAGGCAAAGGCAAACTAAATTAAATAAAGTAACAATGTTAAAAGTAACATACTTTTGGGGCTGGAGAGATGGCTCAGCGGGTAAGAGCACTGACTGCTCTTCCGAAGGTCCTGAGTTCAAATCCCAGCAACCACATGGTGGCTCACAACCATCCATAGTTAGATGTGTTCTGGTATGTCTGAAGACAGCTACAGTGTACTTACATATTATAATAAATAAGTCTTTAAAAAAAAAGAAAAAAGAAAAAAAAGTAACATACTTTTAATTTGACCATTCAAAAAAAAAAAAAAAAAGTGCATACCTTTAATCCCAGCACTTGGGAGGCAGATGCAGGTGGATTTCTGAGTTCGAGGCCAGCCTGGTCTACAGTGTGAGTTCCAGGACAGCCAGGGCTATACAGAGAAACCCTGTCTCAAAAAACCAAAACAAAACAAAACACCTGAAGCAAGTCTCTGAAGTCAAGCTGAAAACCTGGACTTTACTAAGCTGCATTAGAGTCCGGATATAGTAAAGCTTCATTTATTTATTACATTGCAGGTTTTCTTTCCTGCAGATTTATTTGTTTTATTGACTTATCAGCGATCTTTTCTTGTGAATCAAATTTTACTAATATAATGCCTTAAAACGTCAAAGCTTTATCTCTCACATTCCTAAGTGCTCTTTGGTGAATGAGTTACTTGTGTTGTCACTGGGACAAGGTAGTTGACAGAAGAAATGTAAAGAAGGGAGGAGGGTTTGTTTCTTCAGGTTTATAGCGCCAGGAGAACCCGAGCCATCCAGCACAGCGGGGAAGGCATGGCGGCAGGCGAGAGGGTGGGCTGCTGGCACTATGTCCACAGTCAGGGAACAGAGATGAGCGCTCTGCTCTCACTTGAACTTTACATTTTTAAAATTCATTCTGGGCTCCCAGCCTATGAACTGGTTACTTCCCACACTAGCGTAGGCCTCGGGCTTCATTTAACCTAATCTAGAAACACGCTCACAGGCGTGCCCAGAGACTTCTTTCCTCCTTGATTGGAAATCCCACCCCAGGGTTGGGGAGATGGGTCGATGCTAGAGCATCTGCCAGTGCCAGTGTTAGAAGCTGAGTTTGGGTCCTAGAGCCAAGCAAGTGCTGGGCAGCAGGCAGCGAAGCCTCCAATCCCTGCCCTGGGCAGAGGGAGCTAGCTCCTCCTAGCAAGCCAAATCAGAGATCTCAGGTTCAGTGAGAAACTTGCCTTAACACCTAAGAGTGATCAAGGAAGACTCCTGGCACATGCATACATACCTGCACACACATGTGCAAACATTCACACACACACACACACACACACACACACACACACACACACACGGGTTGGCAGTCACCCTTCGGCCAGCTCAGCTGGACCCGGAGAGTGGCCTCACTCAGTAACTGGGACCTCAGCTGAGGGATGGCTGGAAGGAGAGCCAGCGTCGCACGGCCCCTGGAGCCTCCAGGAGGCGGTGCTTCCCCCTTCCTGGGGATGGGAAGGTTCCCTGAAGCAAGAGAGGGTTCGAGAGGGTTTTTCAGTGCTCAGTATCTTGTGCCTTCTAATTGTGTCACATTCCTGTCGGGCTGTGAGCCCAAGGAAGTCACATGTTCAAGAGCAGGTGGATACAGACTTCCTGGCTTCTCGTGAGTAGCAGTGAATCCCATCACAAAACTCGGGAAGCGGAGGCGTAGGCATAGGCGTACAGAAGGGGTTCTACAGTGTTTTCCCTTGAGTGTGGGAACTTTTCTTCCTGGAGGGAAGGTTTCCCAAAATAAGGCCTCTAGCCCCAATACCTCTAACTCCAGGTTGTTTGTAGCAATTTGTGTTTCCACCACCATGCAGCATTCCCCCGCACCCCACCCCCCACGCACGCCCTTCCCAGCACTTCCCTTTACAGTATGCCTATGGTCTGTGCCCGTCTGTGAGGAGGAGTGGGCCATCCTTGTTTTGCTTGTATGTTTCCTGACTAGCAAGCTGAGCGTCTTGCCCGGAGTAGCACACCAGGGCCTTACACATGCTAGGCTTACACATGCTAGGCTTACACATGCTAGGCTTACACATGCTAGGCTTGCACATGCTAGGCTTGCACATGCTAGGCTTGCACATGCTAGGCGAGTGCTCCACCACTGTTCTCACTAGCTCACGTGCTAAAGCCAGGTGGTGACATGGGAAGTTCATGTCTGAGGCCAGGCTGCCCTTGAGCTCACCAGGTAGCCAGGGATGGCTGGGTAGGAGTATGTGACCCAGTGCCGGGATTAAAGGCGTGGGTCCTTCCACCCAGTTGATGTGGTGCTGGGAGCTAGAGCCAGGGATTTATACACGCTCGCTTGCTGGGCGAGCAGGCCTCCAGCTGAGCTACAGCTCATCTGCCTTTGACGCCTTACAATGTTTCATGATAAACTTGGGTTTAGTGGCAACTTTAGCTCAGTATTCAGGAGGCAGAGGCAAGCAGAGGTCTATGAGTTCAAGGCCAGTCTGGCACACTTAGGGAGTTACAGGCCTGCCAGGGCTAAACAATAAGACCCAGTGAAAAGAAGAGGAAGAGGAGGAGGAGCAGGAGGAGGAGGGGAGAAGGAAGAGGAGGAGGAGGAGGAGGAGGAGGAGGAGGAGGAGGAGGGGAGAAGGAAGAGGAGGAAAAGAAGCAAGAGCCAATAAGCTTAAAATCAGGAGGGGACATCATTCAACTTTGAAAGGGTTGATGACAATAGCGATGTGAGAAGATGGGGTTGAAACTGGGTCCTGGGGAATTGTGGGGCAGGGGGCTTTCCTTGAGAACAGTGAGGGCCCCGAGTGAGTGGAGGAGGGCTGGAAGGGAGGCTCGGGTGTTCAAGAGACAGGAAAGAGGAGCAGAGAGCGCGAAACAGGTTCTGTTCTCTGGAGGGAGGACACCAAAACCAGTATTCAGGGCCGGTGGGATGGCCTAGCAGGTGGAGGCACACGCTGGGGTTCCCTGGACCCATAGGGCGGCAGGAGAGGATCAGCTCTGACAAGCTGTTCTCTGACACACACACACACACACACACACACGCACGCACGCACGCACGCACGCACGCACGCACGCACGCACGCACACACACACACACACGTAATAAAGCAACATTCGGCTCTCCTCGGGGCGCGAGCGTCAGAGCACCTCGGAAACTGCTCACCTGCAGCCCTCTTTTGAGTCTCAAGCGTTGCTGGTGTCTAGTTTCAGGGATCTTGGAAGGTGAAAACTCTGGCTTCCTCCAGGGGAGCCATGCACTCTGGCTCATCTGGTATAGCCTGTCTGACCTCTCGGCGGGACTGGCATTGCACCTGATCCATCGTGGTTTCACTAAGTCCAGACTTTTCTTCAGGAGTGACCATCATGTCTTCAAATTTCATTTCCTCTTAGGAAAATTAAAAAAATAAAAATAAAAAAACAAAAACAGCCAAACCTCAGATTCGGGGATTTTCTACATACAAAGCTATCCATGAAATATATGCTGGGAGGTGACAAGGCTTCCCTCATAAACTTAATGACAAGGTGTTTCTCAAAGCCTGGGCTTTTATGGCCTCTCTCATGAGGCAGTCACACTGGTTTACAGAAGGAAAAAGAAAATAGGTTGGGTTGGTTTCCTTTTTTTTTTTTTTTTTTTTTTTCTGTAGTTTGCTCTTGAGACAGTGGGGCTTGTCTTAGTCAGGCTTTCTATTCCTGCACAAACATCATGACCAAGAAGCAAGTTGGGGAGGAAAGGGTTTATTGAGCTTACACTTCCACACAGCTGTTTATCACCAAAGGAAGTCAGGACTGGAATTCAAGCAGGTCAGGAAGCAGGAGCTGATGCAGAGGCCATGGAGGGATGTTACTTACTGGCTTGCTTCCCCTGGCTTGCTCAGCCTGCTTTCTTATAGAACCAAGAATACCAGCCCAGAGATGGCACCACCCACAAGGGACCCTCCCCCACTTGATCACTAATTGAGAAAATGCCCCGCAGCTGGATCTCATGGAGGGACTTACCCAACTGAAGCTCCTTTTCCTATGATAACTCCAGCCTGTGTCAAGTTGACACACAAAACTAGCCAGTACAGGGCTTCAATCAATGTTAGGTGAATTCCTTTATATATAAGTAGAATTTAAAGCAGTGGTTGCTACATTTATGAGGCAGAGGCAGGCGGATCTCTGTGTGAGGCCAGCTGGGTCTACAGAGTGAGTTCCAAGACAGCCAGGGCTACACAGAGAAACCCTTGTCTCAACAAACAAATGAACAAACAAACAAAATACACAAAAGAAAACGAGGCCCCTTTTGTTTATATCTACTGTGGTCTTTGTGAGGAGGAGGAAGTGTTCTAAAAGTGTCTTTAAAATGATTCAAATAAATCCATATTTATTTGAAAAAGTTGAATTAGAATTAGCCCGTAAGCTGTTACCAACCTCTAAAAAGGTTACTTCTGGTCACTCATGGGTTATAAGTAATGATTCCATTGACTGCTTTTTCTTCTAGGATGATTATAACAAAAAGTATGTCCTAAGTTCTCAGGGAAAAGTTTATCAAACACAATGTTTAGTTGCTAGTAATGATGGCCTATGTGCACTTGGGGAACTGAGGCAGGAGAATTGTGAGTTTGACACCAGTTTGGGCTACCAAGTGATGTACATCCTCTCTTACTCTTCCCCTACCAACTAACCAACCAACCAACCAAAACAAACAGCCTTTCAGGGTCCCGGAGAGATGGTTCAGTGGTTAAAGGCACACATTGCTCCTACAGAGGACCTGAGTTCAATTCCCAGCTCCCGTGTTGGTGGCTCGCCACCGCTGAGGTCTGCCCCCCTCACCTCCCGCCCCTGGCATAGCTGTAGCCATTTTGTTCCATACCTGCCAGCTATTTCATGTTGTTGTAATATGCCTGCCAGCCATTGGTGCAGAAATGAGCAAGGTCGTGCTGGCCACATACCCTGTGATGTTCTCTATGAGGTTTGTTAATCTTAAGAAATTCCATAAGGCTGTATGTAGGACCCATCACATTAAAATCAATATGAACAGCTAATGTCCAAAATGGCTTGAGTCAGAGCCAACCACTGAGCAGCACTTCCCGCGCCTGCGTATGAGCTCACTGTGCTTTTTGTGGATTCTTCCCTTTAGAAGCTAGCCCTGAGAAATGTCCGTGGACATGGCTCAGCCCCAGATGTCTGCACTGTGGCCCTGATCGATCGGTCTCAGGGTGTGCATTCAATAAACCATTCCTGCCTGAATGAGATCAGTGTTTGTGTGGTTTGTGGGGTGACCCCTGGACCCTAACACAGCCACCTGCTACTCCAGCTCCTAGGGATTCTGACACCCTTGATTATCACAGGCATCTGCGTACATGCGCGCGTGCGCACTCACTCACACACACACACACACACATACACACACACACACACACAAGCATGTACTCATAATTAAGAAATGATTTTAAAGTCTCATAAAACAACCTGGGAGGGATAGAAGTCAGTTGGTAGAGTAGCTGCTCGACATCCATGAAGCTCTGGGTTAGAATCTCACTGTTGGCCAGCCTGGTCTACAGAGTGAGTTTCTGGACAGCCAGGGCTATACAGAGAAACCCTGTCTTGAAAAACCAAAAACCAAAACAAAAAAGCCTCACTGTTGCATGAGGTAGGCATGATGGCACAGGCCTGTAATCCCAACACAGACGAGGTGGAGGCAGGAGGTCATCTTGTCATCTTCAGGCTATACAGGGAGTTCTAGGCCAGCCTGGGATATGTGACTCTGGCCCTCCCCTCCCACCAGGAAAAACAAAACAAAACAAAACAAGAAAAAAAAAACCCTACAGACAAACAAAACATGCCCAGAAATAAAAAGCAAGTCTGATAGTTAACATATAGGACTAATCACATTCTTAAGTGTTTACTTGAAATAATTACAAATAGGAAAACAGAGGTATTACTAATTGCATTGCTTTTGGGAGTAGTAAACACATTACAACAAAGGCACACACGGGGGCGCCATAATCGGCCAGAAACGGTATGGGAGAGCCAGGAGCTGCTTGTGAGAAGTCAAAAGCCTCACTGAACCTTTAAGTACAGTAAGGTTTCAAAGGTTTGTGAGTCAACATTCTCTGTTCTCAGAGAGCCAGCTGGGCTCTAGGACGCC
The DNA here is from genome assembly GCA_964023405.1 of Apodemus agrarius. Classification (NCBI taxonomy): domain Eukaryota; kingdom Metazoa; phylum Chordata; class Mammalia; order Rodentia; family Muridae; genus Apodemus; species Apodemus agrarius. The sequence continues at coordinate 72,607,423 of OZ030015.1, read as the reverse complement.
GCGAGAGCCTGTGCAACGCCTGCTTAATGGAGTTATGCTGGTGTTCTGGCAGATCTGTATTTGAAGCATTTACCTTTGGCCTGGAATAATATATTTAAATTGCGAATGTGTTTGTTAATAACATTTATGAATGGCAAGAAGCAGCTGGGTGGAGATTCCTTGCTTGGAATGGGTGAGACCCTGGGTTTGAATCCCAACATTGCAAAAAAAAAAAAAAAATGCTACCTATATGATGTTTCCTATATCATGTGAAATGTGTCATATCTTTTATGATCAATTCCGAACCCAAACCGCTTTCTTCCAGATCTGTAGCCTTTTGCTTATCTCTGGCATATGGTTATTGAAATCATTCCTTGATTTTCAGGCAAATATAAAGCTCTCCCTGTTTGCCTGTAGAAGAAGCCTGCAGACAAGGCATGAGGAGACCAGAAAGCACACATTACTTTTTCCAGACACCAACATACAGGTGACAGCATTTGCTTTACGGATAAAGTGTCTTCATGCCATCATGAGAGAGTTGCTTCCTCACACCAGTGAGTGTCTGGTCCCACAGTTCTACATTTCTCCGCCCCCCCCCCCAAAGATCCATTTTACTATTCTTACATGTTTTTGTGTGGGTCTGTGCACAGGAGTGCCAGTGGAGGCCAGAGGCAGCTGGATCTGCACGTGGCTGTGAACCACACGGCTGCTGAGAATCACACGCAGGACCTTTGTGAGAGGAGCTTGTGCTCTCAACTGGGGAGCCTTTTCTCCGGTCTCCTCCACCCCTTCCTTTTTTGTTTTTGAGACATAGTCTCATTATGTGGCCAGGCTGGCCTCAAACTCACAGAGATCCAGCAACCTCTGTCACAGGTGTGTGCTGTCACTCCTGGTCCATTTCTGCCTTTTCTTCTTTTTCTTTCTTTCTTTCTTTTTTTAAAAAACGTGCTTCTTATTTGACATGTGTGAGTGTTTTGCCTGCATGTCTGTCTGTGTACCGCATGCCTGCAGTGCCCATTGATGCCAGAAGAGGAGGTTGGGTCCCTGGAGCTGCCCGTGGACGCTGGAAACTGACTCTGGAGCCTGGCCAGCCACTGAGCTCTCTCTCCAGAAGCCCATGTCTGCTTTTTCAAAGACTTATTTTTCCTTAAAAAAAAAAAGTGTTTCAAAATGAAGGAGCTGGAGAGATGGCTATGCCGTTAAGAGCACTGACTGCTCTTCCAGAGAAATCACATTCAATTCCAGCACCCACATGGCACCTCACAACCCTCTGTAACTCCAGTTCCAGGGATTCCAATGTCTTCTAGCTTCTGTGGGTTCCAGGTTCATACATGATGTATAGACATACGTGTAGTCAAAGTGCCCAAACATATGAAATACTTTAAAAATAAACTTCAAATTGGCATTTGGGCTGTTTGGAAAAGCCATAAGGGATTATATTATTTTTCTATTTGCTCCAAATTATATATGATACATCTAAGTATATGTGTATACTTATACACATACTGTTTAAATGAATTTAAGTGACTCGGGCTGACAATACTCCTTTTGAGAGCCGTAGACTATCTAATAAAAACCTCAAAGCCAAGCATGACGAACCCCCTTTTGAGTTGCTGGTCAGGGGAGTCCACTAGATTCCCAAAATCATCCGGGCTCTGTCTGTGGCCTTTCGTTGCCTCCCAGAGGCTGAAGGTAAGGCCTATCCTACTGCTGAGGCACCAGGCACTTAGGTCACGGGACTTGGAGGATCTGACCTGGATCCGACCTTAAAGGCCCCGCCCTGAGGACTAACCCTCACAGTCCCATAGGGCGCTGATTTAAGCTGCCAAGGGAGGGACGCCGCCAACAGTCCTGCACAGCGGTGAGGCCTGTGAACAGTGACCAGCAAGGCGAGACATCAGTAAAGGTGCAGAAGTGGAACGCATATCTTGGCAGCAACTAACAGCTGTGCAAGTGGACTTACGGCCTGCGCAGCAGGAAGGAAATTATGCCTGGCACTAGAAATCCAGCCAAATAATTAGAGCCAGTGAAATCATGGATCTTAAAGTAAAACTTACAACTGTCACTTTCCTAAAGCAGTGTAATTCCTAACTGCCTTCTAAATACTTATCCTTACCCCTGTAGTGCCAACCAAGGGTTTTATCCTCCCCCAAACCAGACAGAAGCCGATCTGATGCAACCCACAGCAGGGTCTTTATTCTAGTTGTGCTGGCTTGGGCCCCTCCAACACACTGCCGTCGTGCAGGATGGTTTTGGTGGTGGTGGAGCCCCGAATATCTATCAGGTCAAGGCTTTATAGTGAGCAGCAATGGGGGTGGGGAGCGGGCAAGTGTGTGAGCCATCTGACTGGAAAGCTCCTGTGGCCTTTAACATAATTGACTGGTGCTGGGAGTCTTAAACTTAATTTCTGCCCCCCTCTGCATTGGTGGTTGTTAGGCATGGGGTGGGCTTCTAACCTGGGGGTGCATGTTTGTTGGGGGAAATAACCTAGAGATGCTGGTCTTGTTGAGGGTGTAACCTGGAAACCCAAACCTTGTTGGGAATTTAGCCTAGAGACTAGAGTTAGGCTCAGGTTTTACTGGGTGGGGGTGGGGGACAACTTGGAAACTAATGCTAGGTACCAGCCTGTTAGTTTACCTGAGTTCAAACTTAGGTCAGACTCTCTAAAATGGAGTCTGAAGTTAAAAGGCTTGGCCTCTTAGTGCCCACAGGTAAGTGTAGCTCCCTAATCATCACTGAAGAAGCTTCTCTTTGCAACAGACAGAGGTCATTACAAGACCACTGTTGTTCTAAGTGCAGAGCTAGCTGGGGTGCCTAGCTCCGACGTTTACATCTACAACACAGCTTCTGGCTCGGGGAACGTTAAGGAGGAAGGGGTGGAAAGGCTGTAAGAGCCAGAGGATCTGCAAATACACCGTGTCCTGGCTGGTTCTGTGTATCAACTTGACACAGGCTGGAGTTATCACAGAGAAAGGAGCTTCAGTTGGGGAAGTGCCTCCATGAGATCCAGCTGTGGGGCATTTTCTCAATTAGTGATCAAGGGTGGGAGGGCCCCTTGTGGGTGGTGCCTTCCCTGGGCTGGTAGTCTTGGGTTCTATAAGAAAGCAAGCTGAGCAAGCCAGGGGGAGCAAGCCAGTAAGAAACATCCCTCCATGGCCTCTGCATCAGCTCCTGCTTCCTGACCTGCTTGAGGTCCAGTCCTGACTTCATTTGGTGAAGAACAGTAGTGTGGAAGTGTAGGCTGAATAAACCCTTTCCTCCCCAGCTGGCTTCTTGGTCATGGTGTTTGTGCAGGAATAGAAACCCTAACTAAGACACACTGTGAGGTTGAGTCTCCTAGAAACTACAGGGAAGCTTCACTCACGAGACCCCAACAATGTGGCTACAAGGGCGCCTCCAACAGACACGCTGGAGGAGGGGGGCATCGCACGGGACAAGGAGCTAGAGGCCACGAGAGATGCTGCGCGGCGTGGGATAGCCTCCCTGTGCACTGTGTCAATGTTGTCTTTGTATTCTTTCAAGTGTCCATTTCTGTACCAGCATAGTGCTGACTTCTGGACTGTGGGATTGCTAGTTTTATGAAGCATCGTGTGTCTCAGTGCTGCATCAACAGTCGTCTCCATCGCCTTCTGATGGCCTTCAGACAGGCAGGAGAGGAAGGCAGGACATCTGGGCAGAGATAAAAACTCTGGGAAAGAATCGGGTGTGGAAGATTTGCCAGCCAGCCACGGAGGAAGGGACAGGTGTCAGTACAGAAGAGGTAACTAACGAGCCACGCGGCAGAACGCAAATTACAATAAATGGGTTAATTAAGATCTATGAGGGGGGGGCTGGAGAGATGGCTCAGCGGTTAAGAGCACTGACTGCTCTTCCACAGGTCCTGAGTTCAATGCCCAGCAACCCCATGGTGGCTCACAACCACCTGCAGTGGGATTAAATGCTCTCTTCTGGTGTGTCTGAAGACAGCTACAGTGTACTCATATACATAAAATAAATAAACAACTTTAAAAAAAAAAGACATATGAGGTAGGGCTGGAGAGATGACTCAGTGGCTACAAGCACTAACTGTTCTTCCAGAGGTCCACGCCCGGCCTGAATTTATATTTTATGAGTCAGAAACTAAGTCCTTTTCTATCCTGAAGGTATCTGGACAGGCTTACACTAAACAGCTCATAGCGTATGTGATGCACACCTTTAATCCCAACACTTGGGCAGCTGAGGCAGGTGGATCTCTGTGAGTTCCAAGCTGGTCCACATATGGAGTTCTAGGATTGCCTGTTTTAGAGAGAGAGAGAGAGAGAGAGAGAGAGAGAGAGAGAGAGAGAGAGAGAGAGAGAGAGAGACCCTGTCTCAAACAACAAAAAAGGTATATTGCTTAAGACAGAGGGATTTTGGAACGGTTTTAGAACGTGAAGGAAAACTGCGTTCTGGAGTCTCCGGTAGCTCGGAGTGTTTCCGCGTATGGATGCTGAGTAGTCTAGACTCGCTCTGTGAGGATGGGCGCCCCGAGCGCCACCCTGCCAGAGATTCCAGCCTTCAGCGCAGCAGTGAAAACTTGGCACTTGAAGTCTGGCTGCACGAGAGAGAGAAGCTGCCATGTTAGCCCCAAGCTCCGGGCTGCACGGCGTCCCACACGCCCCATCAGAACGCTGTGTGGCTCCGCACTCAAAGCTGCAATGCAGGGCTGCTAGCTGCCTTTATACCTTCAACCTCCTTAATGCTGTCATTTATATACAATGGAGTTTTACACCACATCAGTCCAATGATCTATTGTGAAACATTTATGGTAAAAATCAGAATAAATTCATACAGAGTATTGATTTAGCATTAATTTCCAAACTCTGAAAGACAACAAACTGTCAATCTGTAAATAAATTAGGGCAACAAAAGACATAAATCACACACATGCACACCACACACACGTGTGCGCGTGCACACACACACACACACACACCACACACACCACACCATACACACACCACACACACACACACACACACACACACACGTACACCACACACACACCACTACCCCCACACACGCACATCACACACACATACACACACACCATACACATACCACACACACCACAAACACACCACACCACACACACACCACACACACACACATACCACATACACACACCACACGCACATCACACACACACACACACACACCATACACATACCACACACACCACAAACACACCACACCACACACACACCACACACACACATACCACACACACACACACCACACACACACACCACACACACACACACATCCCCACACACACACACACACACACACACGCACACACACACCACACACACACCACACACGCACACCACACACGCGCACACACACACACACACACACACACACGCGCACACACACACACACACACACACGCACGCACGCGCACACACACACACCACACAGACCACACACACCACATACACACCACACACACAACTCTGTGCTATTGCAATGGCTACATGGGGACAGTGTATGGGAGGAGCTTCCCCAAATAACACAACGCACAGAGAAACACGCCATATCCCCAAATCGTGCGGCAAACCACCCAGGATCTGAGTCACAATCCCGAAGCGCTGGCGTCAAGCACGAGTTGAATGACGCCTCTCCCACGAAAGCATCTCCACAGTCTCACAATTCCCTCTGCCCCCTCAAAAAAAACCCAAAACAAAACAAAAACTGGAGGCAAAGTTACCATACCATCCATGTAGATCTTGGAATGCAGTGATTCTGCGCGTGTGCTCGAATATCCTTGCTATTTTAAAATCCCACATGGAATTCATTCACCGCTGAGGCTCATGACTGCCCAAGCCCCCCGTGAGGAATCGAGTTCCTCCGATCCAGACTTTAGAAACAACTGTCAGGCTCAGGGGCACAGCCTGGCTTGACACCACCACCCCAGGGCGGGGGAGCTCACCACCTCCCAGTACACTTCTTTTGGCTACTTTGAGACAACGGCAATCTCTATTCAGTCAGGGAAATCTCAATATCTCTGTTTCTCTGTCTCTCTTTGTCTCTGTCTCTGTCTCTGCCTCCCTCCCCCATGTGTTTCTGTCTGTCTGTCTTTGTCTCTTTACCCCTCTTTCTCTCTCTCTCTCTCTCTCTCTCTCTCTCTCTCTCTCTCTCTCTCTCTCTCTCTCTTTCTGTGCGTGCGTCCGTGTCTGTTTGTCTGTCTGTCACTCTCCACTTTATTGCTGGGATAGAATCCTGGGTCTTATACATGGTAAGCAGGTGCTTTAATACCAAGCTATACCTAACACAAGAAAGCCTTTTCTTTTCTTTTTTCTTTTCTTTTCTTTTTTCTTTCTTTCTTTCTTTTTTTTTTTTTTTTTTTTTTTTTTTTTTTAAGACAGGGTCTCTGTAGCCTTGCTTATCCTAAAACTCAATTTGTAGACCAGGTTGGCCTCTGACTCACAGAGATCCACCTGCCTCCTGAGTACTTGGATTGAAGGGGAGGAAGCCTCTTCTGTGTGACCATGTTTAGTAGATCCTCTGCAGCTCACGGTCAGTAGTGTCTCAGGAGCCTGAGGGAGGCCGTGTAAGACAGTCGTGTCTGCTGTTCTTGGTTGTCAACTTGACTACATCTGGAATTAACGAAAACACAGAGGACTGTGCACCCCTGTGAGGGCTTTTTTTTTTTTTCTTAATTAAATAATTTGAAGTGGGAAGACCTACTTCTAATCCAGATCTTTGAGGTAAGAGGAAACGCCTTTAATCTGGGCCACACCTTCTGCTGGCAGCCTAGAGAAAGACATGGAGAAAGGAAGCTCTCTGTCTCTGCTCACTCTCTCTAGCAAGCCCATCCCTTCGCTGGCATCCCCGCCTACCACTTTAGGATGCTGGCACACCAGGCCTGGTTGTGTGCTTTGACTGCAGGGCTGGGGACAGAGGGACTCAGACTGCATTGGCTACGGACGGTCGGCAGGACATCACAAAGGGACATCAGTTGTTTTTGCCAGCCGTGCAGAGTGCACTGAATGACTCCAGGGGTCACCAGCACTCAGACTGCGATGTGATTGGCGCCCCTTGTGTGTGTGTGTGTGTGTGTGTGTGTGTGTGTACAACCAATGCAGCTGCATGTGGCTACATTAGCTGAGCCAGCCGGTTCACCTGGATCTCAGATTTTAGCCACACGGGTCAAAAGTATATCCTAAACACTGGGAAAAACTTATATCAAACTAACAGCTAACAAAGTATTTAATAATAAATCATTAAAAAATATCTCCTAATAGGGCTAGTGAAATGGCTCAGAGAGTAAAGACATCAAGCCCAGGACTCTGAGTTCAATCCCCAGACCCTACAGGTTAGGAGGAGGGGACCAACCCCTGCCAAGTTGTCATCCCACCACATATGCACCATGGGATGTGTGCCCTCCATAAACACATACACAAGTAACCAACTAACTAACTAACTAAATGCTGGGCATAGTGGTGCGCACCTTTAATCTCAGCATTCAGGAGGGAGAACCAGAACGGTGCGGGTTCAAGCCCAGCCTGATCTACAGCCAGCCAGTCAGGGATGTACAGTGAGACACTGTCTCAAAAAAAATAATCACTGGATCCTATGAGTTGGAGACCAACTTAAGAAACATCTAAACCTCATCTCAAACAAGCAAAAACAGTCTGGAGAGACAGCTCAGTGTTTAGGAGCACTGGTTGCTCTTGGGGCACCCAGGTTTGGTTTCCAGCACCCACATGATAACTCACAGCCATCTCCAGTTCCAGTTTCAGGGGATCCGACATCCTCTTCTGACCTCCAAGATTACCTGACATGCCCATGGTGCCCAGGCATACATGTAGGCAAAATACCTATTCACAGGAAATAAAATAACCTATAAAAAAGTTTAAAAAGAAAAGAGAACAGAAGCAGCCAGGTGTGGAGGCGAATGCTCTCCCTGCACTTGCTCAGCAGAGGCAGGCGGCTCTCTGAGCTGAAGCCAGCAGAGCTTCCCGTGCGAGCCAGGTTAAGGACGAAGGTAGGAAGACTAAATGGCAAGTTCAAAGCGTGGCCCAGCCTTCCTCTGTGCAGCCAAGAGCACCGACGGACGCGAGTTTATAACCCCGTCACGTGAGAAGCAGAGGCAGGAGCATCAGTTCATTATTAATAGTACTTTGGTTACTGCACACACATACACATAACTAAATCTTTAGAAAGAGGGGTGGGAGAAGGGAGGGCAGGAAAGCAGGGAGGACGGAGGAAGCCTGGTGTAGTCTGTAATCCCAGTGTCTGAGAGGCTGAGGCAGGAGGATAACGGCACGTTTGAGGCTAGCCTAGGCTATACAAGGTCACCCTGTCTCAGGAAAACGCACACATGCACGTGCTTGCGCGCGCGCGCGCGCGCGCGCACACACACACACACACATACACACGGGGGGGGGGGAGAGAAGTAATGTTCAAGTAAGATTGAAGAGAAATACAGTGAACTGCTATTTCTTATTTGAAAGATTTTGAGTGATATTTGATATGTTTTTTTCTATGAAGTATATTTGTGATTTTTGTGCATTATATATATTTTTATGCTCTGTATATATATATGTACACACACACACACACACACACACACACACACACACGGGGGGGGGAGAAGTAATGTTCAAGTAAGATTGAAGAGAAATACAGTGGACTGCTATTTCTTATTTGAAAGATTTTGAGTGATATTTGATATGTTTTTTTCTATGAAGTATATTTGTGATTTTTGTGCATTATATATATTTTTATGCTCTGTATATATATATGTACACACACACACACATACACACACACACACACACACACGGGGGGGGGGAGAAGTAATGTTCAAGTAAGATTGAAGAGAAATACAGTGGACTGCTATTTCTTATTTGAAAGATTTTGAGTGATATTTGATATGTTTTTTCTATGAAGTATATTTGTGATTTTTGTGCATTATATATATTTTTATGCTCTGTATATATATATATATGTACACACACACACACACACACACACACACACACACGGGGGGGGGGGGGAGAAGTAATGTTCAAGTAAGATTGAAGAGAAATACAGTGGACTGCTATTTCTTATTTGAAAGATTTTGAGTGATATTTGATATGTTTTTTTCTATGAAGTATATTTGTGATTTTTGTGCATTATATATATTTTTATGCTCTGTATATATATATATGTACACACACACACACACACACACACACACACACACGGGGGGGGGGGGAGAAGTAATATTCAAGTAAGATTGAAGAGAAATACAGTGGACTGCTATTTCTTATTTGAAAGATTTTGAGTGATATTTGATATGTTTTTTTCTATGAAGTATATTTGTGATTTTTGTGCATTATATATATTTTTATGCTCTGTATATATATATATGTATACACACACACACACACACACACACACACACACATATATATCTATATATCTTTATGCTCTGTGTGTACACACATGCACCAAAGACTGAAGTCAAGTGTAGTGTCTACCTCGGTCCCTTTCCACCCTCTTTTCTTCTTATTGTTTTCATTTGAGACAGTGTCTTACTCTATGGCTCTGGCTGTCCTGGCACTGGACATGTAGACCAGGCTGGACCCAAACCCACAGACCTCTGTATCCAGAGTGCTGGGGTTAAAGGTGTGGGCTACCGTGACCCATTGACCTGCCATGACTGGTTCTGCCCTGTTTTGTTTCACTTGAGACAGGGTCTGTCATTGAACTTGGAGGTCACCAGTTGTCTAGACTAGCTGGCCAAAGAGCTGCAGGGATCCTCCAGGTTCTGCCTCCTGAACCAGGATAACAGGCCAGGCTACGAAGCTTGACTTGTTCCTGGGTGCTAGGGATGGCAACTCGGTGTCCTCATGCCTGAATAGCAGGTGCTTTACCAGCTGATTCGTCTCCCCAGTCCTGTGTTTAGGATTCTTAAACAGGTTTGTTTGTGTCACCTTTTAAATGCATAGAAACAAAATTGACTCTCTCCTTTCCTTTTCCCCCCTCACCTCTTCGGTCCTCTGGGCTACCCAATCCAGAGCCTCCCACATCTGAGCTCCTCCACCGAGCAGCAATGCCTGATTGCACTTGGCTGTTTTCTCTCTTTGTGGTGAAAGGTCTCACCAAGTAACCCTGGCCTGGAACTCTGTAGACCAAACTGTCCTTGCACTCACAGAGATGGCGCACCTGGCTCTGCCTCCAGAGTGCTGGGGCTGCAGGCTCCGTGAATGGTCTTGGTTTTGTTTTTGAGACAGGATCTCTTGCATCTCATGCTGGCATGGAATTCACGGTGTAGCCAAAGGCGACGTTGAACTTGCAATCCTCTCTAGCTTTTGCCCCTGACTGTCAGTACCACAGGCTTATGCCATGTTTCAAACACTGGGCGGAACTCAGGGCCTCTCTATGCTCACCCAGGACTCTTCCAACACCCCTGGTTCCGTGGTGACGTCTTTTCTCTCATGCGAATCTGACGTACAGATGATTACCCTCATCAAATGACCATCTGAGAAGAGCGGAGGATGGGGAATTCTGATCACACTCCAGTCACTCACGCCCATAGCCTTAATGGAAATGCTAGGTTTATAGATGATTAATTTCATATTTGAGCATAAGAGAGCAACTTAAATCAATTATGTGTAATATCATATTAATCCAATGTAGTATACCTTTAAGCGAAGGAAAGTACTAGATTGCCAAGAACTATCAAATTTATGATTCCTTTTATATCAGACGTTTTACAAGGAAGCATTCTATAAAGCTTGTGTAGAACCTGGATGCCACAGAATCCAGGTTATAGATTTTCTGTCTGTAAATCAACAATTTGATCTTTATATGGATGCATTTGACTATAAGCCTTGCAATAAATTTGAATTTAAAACTATGTGGGTTTTATATTCTTTTCAATAGAACTATAAAATCTAAGTGCAGAAGTCATCAATTCAGCCGCGTGCCTCTAGGCAACTCCATAATTAAGTCATCCCAGACAGGTAATCGTCCCTGCCAAGGAACGTCTATCCGTGCTCAGTAATCCGTTCTTGTAATGATCTCCCACCCGAAACTTCTTTATTGCATCTAATTCTAGTGTTTTCCTTTCGCCCTGATCCCATTCCATATGACTTGGATTGGAGCTTAGCTCTGGCAAAACTTCTGCAGCAAATACCCTCAGGCCGCCATTTCATTCCCCTCGTCCTGATGAGAAGACAGCTCTTCACTTCACAGGCATCATTAGCGCTATTTGCACATGATAACTGTCTTCTTTCTTCAGTTTCATCAGAGTATAATGATTTGCCGTTGCATTGGACATTTAATTGATATCTGTATATGGCGCAGACTATTGACAAAGCAAAAAGTGACACACACACACACCCCTGTGGATATGTAATTTCTGACTGTGCCAGTCTACAGTCATTTGAACTCATGCAGGGAGCTGGAGAGATGGCTCAGGAGCTCAGAGAAGCAATGGTGGCTGCTGGGACAGGCGTGGTGGTGCACACCTTTAATCCCAGCACTGCAGAGACAGAGGCAGGCGGCTCTCTGCATGCTCCAGGCTAGCCTGCTCTACACATAGTAAGTTCCAGGACAGCCAGAGATACGTAGAGAAAAGAAGTGCTTGCTGCTCTCGGACCCTTGGCATCGTATGGCACGTGGCTCTCAGCACCCGTGTCACATGATTCACCTGAGGTCCCAGGGGATCTGCTGCCTCTGGCTGCTACTGACAGGGCACCCAGATACACACACGCCCACCCAATCGCCCACCCACATACTTAAAAATAAAGTTTGAAACAGTGAACTCATAAATGATTTACATTGAGTTGAGTGTTTAATGTTGATCAAAGAATATTGTCACCCATTGTCCAAGTCCTTTCCAGTGACAACCATCTTAATGATACTGATTTGTTGTTGGAATCCAGCACAATATTAAGATGGAAGGTAGCTCAAATAATAAGCACAATAATCCAGTCACCATACTGTATCATAAAATACTTCCTAAGACTGTTAACTTCTTTTTGTGAAACGGGGTCTCACTATGTAGACCAGGCTGGCCTCAAACTTACAGAGCTCCTCTGCTTCCAGAGTTCTGGGACTAAAGGTGTGTGCTACCACACCCACACTCATTTCCTGTCTGTCTAGATAGCATGCTGCTACTCATTCTCTTTCTCTGCCAAGCTGAATCGCCTGCAGTTCCAGATTACTTGAGTACTATACATGCAAGCAAAAATATGGGCTCGGAGAGAAGACAGATACCCAGAGTACAGGCGCGTGGGAGACAGGCAACGGAGAAAAGACAAGGGTTGAATATCTCTCTCTCTCTCTCTCTCTCTCTCTCTCTCTCTCTCTCTCTCTCTCTCTCTCTGCCTCTCTCTTCCTCTCTGTCTCTCTTACACACAACACACAACACACACACACACAGAGGCACGCACTTTAGTTTTATCTTTAAGTAGAATTAGGCCAGGTGGTGGTGGCACACACCTGTAATTCCAGCACTCTGGGAGGCAGAGGCAGGCAGATTTCTGAGTTCGAGGACAGCCTGGTCTACAGAATGAGTTACAGGACAGTCAGGGCTACACAGAGAAACCCTGTCTGGAAAAAAACCAAATCAAAAAAAAAAAAAAAAGAAAGAAAGAGAAAAAGAAAAAAGAATTAGTTATTTGTGGAAATCAAGGAAGCGTTACTTAAGTTAGATTTCTAAGAGAGCTCCACAGGACAGCAGTAGAACTAACTGGGTGCTTGGAGGAGTTAGAGTTGGAGTTGGAGAAGCAGGAGGCAGAGGAAGATGGCCAGGCTTGGTCCGTGGCAATGATACAGAAAAGAAGGAAAGGGACAGATGTAAGCTGCTTCCTCTTCCTCTTCCTATTCTTCTTCTTCTTCTCCTCCTCCTCCTTGTCCTCCTCTTCCTTCTTCATAGTGAGATCTCATCTCAAAAAACAAAACAGACAGACAGACATGTCATGGAAGAGTAAGGGTTGGAGTTCAGATCTGCAGAGCCCAAGCCGATGCCAGGCAGCCTGCCTATAACTCCAGTCTTGGTTGGTGGAGACGGGATCTGTAGAGTAAGCTGGTTGTAGCATTCGCCCGCCATATTGGTGAGCTCTGGGTTTTTAATGAGAGATCCTGCCTTGGTGACTAAGGTGGAGGAGTGAGTGAGCCCGGGGGGAATCTCTGACATTATCAACTTCTGCCTTCCACAGGCAGAGAGGTAATACCTGAGATGCTTTAGTGGCTTGTCTTGTTGTTCTGACCAAATACCTGGCAAGAAGCAATTTAAGGGAGGAAGGGCTTACTTTAGTTTACAGTTGCAGGCCATACAGCGCAAGCACGGCAGAGAAGGCACGGAGGCAGGGGCATGAGGTAGCTGGTCTTGCGGTCTTGGTGGTTTGAATGAAAATGGCCCACATAGGCTCAGGGAGTGGCAGTATTAGGCGGTGTGGCCTTGTTGGAGGAAGTGTGTCACTGCGGGTGGGCTTTGAGGTTTCAAGTGCTCAGGCCAGGCCCAGTGTCACTCTCCTGTCCTGCTACCTGCATTTCCAGATGTAGAACTCTCATTTACCTCTAGAGTACCACGTCTGCCTGCATGCTGCCATGCTGACAGTGGACTAAACCTCGGAACTGTAAGCCAGTCCTGATTAAATGCTTTCCTCTGTAAGAGTTGCTATGGTCATGGTGTCCTTCACAGTAATAGGACATCGATGAAGATGATTGGCAGTCAGGGAAGAGAGGCAGACAGAAGCATGAAGGGGCTATAACGTCCCAAGGTTTGCCTCTAGTCACTGACATCCTCCAACGAGGCGCAACATCTTCAAGGTTCTAGAAGCTTCTGAGACGTCACTTCAGCTGGAAACCAAATGCGTGGACTTCTGGAGGGCATCCACGTTCAGGGCCTACCAGGAGGAGGGATATACTTGGCCCATGGTTTTAGGGTACAGTACATTGTGACAGGAAGGCATGCCAGCAGGAATGTGTTGCCTCTAATCTGGAAGCAGAGGTAGATACCATGGGTATTCTGCTCACTTCCTCCTCAAAGATTTATATGTGTGTAAATCTTTGTGTGTGTGTGTGTGTGTGTGTGTGTGTGTGTGTGTATAAATGTGTGTGTCTCTACATGCCATGATCTCCAGAGACAAGTGTGTGTGTGTCCACATGCTATGATCTCCAGAGACAAGGGTGTGTGTTTACATGCCATGATCTCCAGAGACGTGTGTGTGTGTGTGTGTGTGTGTGTGTGTGTGTGTGTGTCTACATGCCATGATCTCTGGAGACAAGTGCATAGAGGCCAAAGGGCAACCTGCAGAGTGTGGTTCTCTCTTTCTAGCACATTAACTCTGGATATTGATCTGCGGTCATAGCCATCTTACCCCCACTTTCTCCTTGCTCACTTTGGGGTCCCAGGCCACGTCTTGGTGCTTCCCATCCCAATCAAGCCTCTCTGAAACATCTTCAGAACACCCGGAAGTCTGTATCCTAAGTGCACTCAAGTTCACAGTGAAGCGGAAACCGTCACAGACAGGAGATGCTAGGCTGCCTGGCACCAGCAAATGCCCACTGCACACACAAAGCCTCTCACATCCGCCGACTCGAGACCGGTTAAGAGACTCCATCAAGAAGTGCCTCTCCACGTAGCCCATTTTCCAGCGGCCCCGCTTTGCCACCAAGGACCGCCATTTCCTTTCATGCTATCCTGATGCAGCAGGTGTTCCTCATTTCTTCCTGGAAATTCTCCTGTAGCAGAGCCCTTCGGAGGCTGGCTAGAGCTTGCATGTGCTGGGCCCTCCTCCTTGGCATCATGAGGAAGAGCGGCAGCATTGTGTTCAAGCCTCAATCAAAGTCTTTCTTTGGGTCTTCAAAGCACTTAAGAATAGCAGGAGTTTTTCCCTCTGTATGTAAAAAGAAGCTCTCTGCCATAAAAAGTTATTAGTATTCTTTCAAAAGCCAGTATCTGTCTTGGCAATCTTGTATTTTAACACATTTTTCTTTTCAGAAAAAAATAAGGAGTTGCAAAGATTCAATTCCTTAATTTGTTCTTAATTTATCTGGAAGAAAAAATTCAAGTATTTCTCATTTAACAGAAAGGCTATCAGATGGGCCCAAAACGCCGTTGCTGTAGTACTTTCTGTAATCTGATCAATCTCATTATTGTTGTGTTACAATTAATATAGCCTTCGCTGTCCTGGAACTCATTACATTGAATAGGCTGCTTCTGCTGGGACTAAAGGCCACCATGTCCAGCTTGATACATGCTTGCTTTTTAAAATGTTGGCCAATTTAGTAATATTAGCTGACATTTCAATAATGTATGAATAAACCTCATTCTAGCTCAACATTCTGTGAAAGAATCTATTCACAGTCCTCGGGTATAGTATCTAGTTTTATAACTCCAGTACTTTTCATAAAAATACTTTTTTGGCATGTGTTTGCATGCATGTGTCTGCACACATATGTGCAGGTTTGCATTGTGCATGTGTGTGTGTGAGCTCTGGCGTCTTCCTTTGGGATCTCCACTTCGTTGACTGAGGCAGCATCCACGAGCTCTGCTAATCTAATTAGCCAACTTGCTTAGTCAATCAGTTTAGCTGTCCCGCTTCTTCCGAGGAGGCCCTGGTTCTAACTCCCAAGGACTGGAATTACAGGCAGGCCATTTGCCTGCTTTTTGTTTCTGTTTTTGTTTGTTTTTCTTTTAGCATAGGCGCTAGGTACTCAAACTCCAGTCCCAATCCTTGCGGGCCAGGTCCCTTCTCCACGCAGCCAACTCCGAAAGCATCCACAAGATGCCCTTTGTGTGTGAATGTGGATCTGTTAGTGCAAATACACACGGAGACCAGAAGAGGGCATCAGATCCCCTGACGTTCCAGGCGGTTTCAAGCTGTCAGATATGGGTGGGTGCTGGGAACCCAACTCAGGTCCTCTGGAAGAGCAGCAAGTACTCCCCACTGCTGAGCTGTCTCTCCAGTTCAACTCTGGTTAATATTTAAATGGACAGTTTCATACTTTGGAAAAATTGTATTTTGAGACAGTGTCTCATGTAGGTCAGGTTGGCCTCAAACTTTGCCACATAGCAAGCAGACCTCAACTTTCTCACAAACTTGCCTCTGATCACCCCAGTGCTGAGATTATAGGTGTGCAGCACCTCACCTGGTTCCTGTGGTGCTGGAGATGAAACCCACGGCCCCGAGCACGCTAAACACGCATTATGCCGACCGAGCCTCATTCCCAGCCCTGCACTCAAGTGGCCCAGGCTGGACTTGAACTCCTGGGCATTAATCAGTCTTCCTGCCTCAAGCCTTCCAAGTGAGGGGGGTCATGGGCATACCCCACAGGTGTATAGTTTTTATATAATTTCAGAGAAAACCATGTAACCTGTCATAGATTTTTTTGAAGTAATTGTTCACTATGTTTATGAAAACCATAAAGACTATGAAACCCAGCCATTTGGCCACTCCTTGGAGACTTGACGTTAGTTTATGTTTTCTGATCTGTTACACAGTACACAGCGGTTCTCGCTATGCTTTCAAATTGAAGAAACAGAGCCATACAGACCCAAGGGGAGTGGTAAACCCAGGGGGAAAGTTCATTAAAAAACCTTATCATTATTGCCATCATTATTATTATTTTAAAATCCAGTCTCACTGTGCATCCATGGCTGGCCTGAAGCTTAATATGCAGGTCAAGCAGGCCTTGATCTCTCCGAGAATCCCCCTGCCTCTGCCTCCTCCATACTGGGATTAACATGTGCATCATCCACCTAGATTATTACATTGTGCGTGTGTCTGCGTGCGTGTACATGCTTACTCACGAGCATGCAGAGCTCAGAGGACCATTTGCAGGAGTCCGTTCTTGCCTCTCACCACTGGGGTCCTGGGGATCAAACGTGGGCCATCAGGTGTGTCAGCAAGGCCTTTACTCCCTGGGTAAAATCAGCAACAAAGATTTCTGTCGCCAGCTTGAATCCAAAGCAGTGTGCAGCATTTCCAAGGGATGTTCAATGTGGAAGGGGGAGGGGAAGGGTGCATATTTAGCACCACATAGCTGTGGAGATATTTTTAACGACTCAGGACACTCATGGGCGACATCTGCAGCGATGCCACCGTTTTAATTTCAAGTTAACGGAATATTCCTTTAGGATTTTCTCATGGAAGTGCAGAGGGCTACAAAGCGAATGATACTATTTTAAATAATAATAATATCTTAAAGATTGGTGACAGGACCTATTGGATTATGTTTGAGCAACACATTTCGTTTGTGAAGTGAATGGTATCAGATGTGGTAGCCTCAAAAACCAACTCAGAATTTAAACAGGTCACAGATGAACATGATCTAAAAATTTAAACTTACTTAATGTATACAGCCAGGCATGGTGGTTGTCTTGGTTACTTTTGCTGTGGCTGTGATAAAGCATCTGGAAAAAGCAAATTAAGAAAGGAAAGGCTTATTTTGGCTCTAGTTTGAGGGTCCAGACCATCTTGGTGCGGAACTCAAGCTGGCAGGAGGTGGCCGCCTCTCAACCGTGGTCCAAAGCACAGCGTTCTGGTTCTCAGGTGGTGTTTTCTTCCTTTTAGTCAGCTCAGGGTCCAAGCTCAGGGAGTAGTGCTGCCCACAGTGCACGGGCTTTCCCCTTCACGGGCGTGCCCACACGCTCGCCTCCTAGTGACAACCAACATTAACTATGGCAGCGGCGTGCGCGCTGGTCATCCCAGCACTCCAGAGGCTGAGGCAGGAGGTCAGTTCAAGGTCAGTCTGGTGTTCCTCATGGAAACCATGCCGCAGAGAAGCAAACAAACACACAGTGTGCAACAGAATGTTTCGCCTCCATCCAGCTATTCAGCCAGGTAAATCTCTCACCTCAGAAAGTGTTCACAGCTCTGTTGCGTCACTCCAGAGGTCACCTGGGAGATGACCTCATGCAGTGAGATGTGAAAGACATTTGGCTGTTTGTTCTTTCGTATGTGTGCATCTGCCTGTGGATAGCAGGGGACATCCTTCGGTATTTTCCTTCCTTCCTTTTCTACCTTATTAATATTTTTTTAATTTACATTTGTTTCTCCCCCCCAGCACACACCACCCCCAACACACACCACCCCCACCCCCACCCCCGTGTACGTGCATACCATGGCTGTGCGTATGTGTGTGTGTGTATGTACATGCCATGGCTCTGTGTGTGTGTGTGTGTGTGTGTGTGATGTGTGTGTACATGCATACCACAGCATTCATACAATGGCTGTGTGTGTGTGTGTACATGCATGCCATGGCGTGTGTGTATGCGTGTGTGTGTGTGTGTGTGTGTGTGTGTGTGTGTACGTGTATACCATGGCATGCAAGGATGACAGAGCACTGCTTTGAGGACCTAGCCCTCTTCCTCTACCATGCGGGCTGACCTCAGGTTCCCAGGCTCGGTGGCAAGCACCTTTACCTGCTGAGCCATCTCACCAGTACCACCCCTGCCTTGTGTTTTGATTTAAAAATTAGATTTCTGAATTACTGTTAGTATCCCAAACGCTCAGTATCTGTATTTTTGACAACTGAAAAAAATAAAATATTGATGCACATATCATATTGTATAATTAAACAGAGACTTCTTCGCTTACATTGAGAGGGAGAGAGCGTCCCCCCCACTAATAGATGAGGACGAAAGTTAAGTGTAGAGCTCAGAGAGGTCTCAGAGGTTAAGAACCATCTTTCAGGGTCTGAGTTTGGCTTGCAGCACCCACGTCTGTAACTCCATCTCCAGATCTTATGTGCTCTGCTGGCCTCCCCTGGCACCAGGCATGCATATGGTGCACATACACACACGCAGACACAGAACATAAAGATATAAAATTAAAAAAATGTATTTATATGAGTACACTGTCACTGTCTTCAGACACACCAGAAGAGGGCATTGGATCCCATTACAGATGGTTGTGAGCCACCATGGAGTTGCTGGGAATTGAACTCAGGACCTCTGGAAGAGCAGTTGGTGTTCTTAACTGATGAGCCATCTCTCCAGCCCCTCAAACCTTTTTTTAAAAATCAAGCTTAATATCACATAAACAGCACCACTTTTGGGTGACTAGAGAAGTTACCGCTTTAGACGTGCTCATTGATACTGTCATTTCTTTCTTTCTTTCTTTGAGGTGTCATGTTGCCCAGGTTGGCTATGAACTCTCTACGTAGCAGAGGATGACTTTGAACTCCCAATATTCTGCTTCTGCCTGTGGTGTTCTGGTCTTACAGGTGTGGGCTGCTATGTCACATGCGTGTGCTGCTCTATTACAGACATGTGCTGCTATATATCACAGGCGTGTGCCCCTACTCCTGGCTTAAGTATTTTGTTTTTTTATTTATTATGGATGGTTGTGAACTCAGGACTTTCAGAAGAGCAGTCAGTGCTCTTAACCACTGAGCCATCTCTCCAGCCTGGCTTAAGTATTTCCAATTCTTGGTTCTGAATTGAGCATCTGAATTCTGATCCCTAGGATCTGGGGCCATGGCGTAGTGAGTACCACACTTGCTGCATAAGCAAGTTTGGATGTCTGGAAACCACGTCAATCCCAGGTGGTACGGCAGTCGGTCTGTAATTCCTGCACTCCGAAGGCAGGCGGGGTCTCCAGAGCAAGCTGGGTAGCAGGGCCAGCCGTGTCATCGAGTTCTGGGTTCAACTGTGAGACCCAGCCATATTGAATACGATGGAGAGAGATGGAGGAAGGCACCAATGTTAACTCCAGACCCCCCACATGCACACACACACACAGGCACACACAGGCACACTCAGACACCACACACACAGACACATACCACACACACACCACACACAGACACACAGATACACACACACAAACACACACAGGCACACTCAGACACCACACAGACACATACCACACACACACCACACACAGACACACAGATACACACACACAAACACACACAGGCACACTCAGACACCATACAGACACATACCACACACACACCACATACACACACAGGCACACACACACACACACACACACAGGCACATACAGTTACACACGCTCACACGTAGACGCACACATACCACACACATACTACACACACACACACACACACACACACACACACACACAGGCACATACAGGCACAAAGGTACACTCAGACACCACACACACACACACACACACACACACACATACCACATACACACACAGAGACACACACAGGCACAAAGGTACACTCAGACACCACACACACACACACACACACACACACACATACCACATACACACACAGAGACACACACAGACACACACAGGCACACACAGATATATACACGCTCACACGCAGACACACACATACCACACACACACACACACACACACACACACACAGACACACACCCCATACACATACACAATGTGCACTCTAGACACACATATGCACTCATTCACTAAATGTGAAAAAAATCACATTTTTTCATCCTGATGTTTATAACTTACTCCCTTATAGAGAGTAAATATTTTAAATCAATAGATAAGGAAAAATCAACCACTGATGTGTGAATGGACATTTGTCAGCAACAGCCCAGAAATGATCTTATTAAGTCTGTTAGCTACTTATCATGTACTTTATTAATAATGTATCTGATTTCTAAATATGAACAGATGGTAAAATAGCATAATATCCACACATGTAAAATGATTTGGGAACAAGAAATCAATGAAGATATTTGTGCTGGAGAATTCTTCCTGAAGAGTGTGGTTCACTGAAAACAATCGGAACTCTAATTGTAGAGAGCCGTGGTTTGAAACAGCATCTATGAGCAGCAGCGAGCGGGCCGAGGCCTGTGGCTGCCTACAGTAGGGTTCCCTTGACTGACGTCTCTAAAGTGCTGGTGTGTGCACTTGAGCACATTGGAGACTTGGGCAAGCAGGTGCTCTGTACAGCCTGGGATGGCTCTGCTGCCCAGCGTCTCTTTCACACCTGTCCCTGCGTTTTCATTCTCAGTGCTACCGCTGGGTTTCACAGCCATCTGCCTTCTCCCACAGTCCACGACAATCATCTTTTAATTGTCCTCTCTTCCTCAGAGCGTCCATCCCTTTTCTGATTTCTCTGCACAGAGCTCTAGACTAATAGTCACGCAGTTCTCATTGTCCCTCAGACCCCCGAAATGAAGTCCAGTCTCTCCTCAGCTAAGCATGCAAAGGCCCCATCAAGTCCATGGATTCCCTCCATGAAGTCCAGCTCTCTTCCCTGTCTGGCCTGAGTAATTTATGTCTTCTGAGGTCTGAGGCCTGGGAGCAAAAACATCTATCCACCTTCATGAAAACAAACAGTGTTCTATCTCAGCCTATCCCGTCCCCTCTCCTGCACAGATGCTGTTAGAGCCGGGGCTCGTTTTCTCTTCCCTTGATCACTGTCCTTTGTCCAGGCCTCCCTGGGGTCTCCACACCCTGATCAATCCCACATGGGAGACAGCCATGAACAAGGCACTCCAGTTAAGCGTTTATGAGTGAATTCGGACAACATCCGGTGGAGAAGGCAGCACTAGAAACTGGTGAATGGCAGTGTAGGTCGGAAGCCCAGGGAGGCCGACCCTACTACACACTGTGGGGTGCTCTCTGATGCTGCAGTGACCACTAATGATGAGGTGTAGACACTCCCTCTCCCCCATTTTGAAACAGGGTCTCATGTGTCCCAGCCTTGCCTCAAACTTGCTATGCGAACCAAGATAACCTTAAGTGTCTTATCCCTCTGCCTCTACCTCCCAAGCGCTGGGGTTTCAAGACATGCTTCACCATGTCCGGTTTTGGGTGGCGTTGGGAATTGAACCCAGGCTCTCCTAAGGCCAGGCAGGCACCCTACCAACTGACTTACATGTCCAGCCAGCAGTGCCCTCTTCTCTTGCTTCCACCAGAGTGCTGCTCTATTCCAAGTGCTTGGTGTCAGAGCCCCAGCGCTGGGCTTGCACCACACAGGACACTCATGACCTTGCAGCTGTGGAGGATCAAAGCTACGCTGCCATTCAGAGCCCTCCTACTGCCACAGACCTGTGAGGTCTGTGGGCGGAATGTCACACTCTTGAAGCTACACTCAGATTTCAGGCCACCCAGATGATCCTCTCACTAGTCTGTCTATCCAGATACCTTCAGAGACTTCAGTGACGACAGATCTTTCACTTTTAACTCTGGCCCATCTTCTTCCCTGGGACCCACACCAGTGTCCCAGGCTGGAGATCTAATGAAATAGTAGCCGTGGAGTGAACTCGGATTCCTCTCCTCTCTCACTAGGGGTCTAGTGAGAAAAAAGAAAAGAAGAAGGTCTAGTGAAGAGAAAAGAAGTTTTCATATATCCTTGGATTGTTAGTTCTCCGCCCCCCCCCTGTGTGTGTGTGTGTGCGCGTGCGTGCGTGCGTGCGTGCGTGCGTGCGTGCGTGCGTGCGTGTGTGTGTGTGTGTGTGTGTGCCTGTGTCTATGTTTTTTTTTTTTAATTAGGAGTTCAAGTTCATAAATCAGGCATGGTGGTAATGCCTGTTGTCTTGACTAGTTTCATATCAGGTAGACACAAACTAGAGTCTTCTGAGGGAGGAGACCTCCACTGAGAAATTCCCTCTCTAAGAATGGGCTAGAGGTGAGACATGGGTATTTCCTTAACTGGTGATTGATGGAGGAGGGCCCAGCATATTGTGCTGGGGTGACACCTGGGCTGGTCCTATAAGAAACCAGGTTGGAGCAAGCCAGTAAGCAGCACCCTCCACGGCCTCTGCACCTGCTCGTCTCCAGGTTCCTGCCCTGTTTGAGTTCCTGTCCTGACTCTTTGATAATGAACAACGAAGCGGACGGGTGAGTGAAGTAAGCCCTTCCCTCCTCCAGCTGCTTTTGGTCATGGTTTTCATCACAGCAGATGAAGCCCTAAGACTCCTAGAAGCCCAGCACTACAGTGGATCATAAATTCAAGGTTACTTTTGGCTGTATATCAAGTTTGAGGCCAGCACAGGGTACATGAGTTCCTGTTTCCAGAAAACTCACAGCAGGCCTCCCTCCCAGGACAGGAGCACACTGTGGAGGGGGCTCCCTTACCTGCTGAGTGACACGCCGGTGCCGTGAGGACTTTGCATTGCCTTACTCTCTCCCATCGCTTGGCTTTTGAAAGAATATATTGCCTGCGGACATCATCGCAATAACTGGAGTGACAGGGATTAATGAAAGAAAACCCAGCAGTCTGCACAAGCGGGGGACTTCCAAAGAAGCGCTAGTTTCCTCCTGAAAGAAGCAGATCCCAGTTGCCCCACCACCACCTCCTGCCTTGACCGTACATAGGGGTGCTAGCTGGAGACACAGCTACATGGAAACCAGACATGGCAGCCGGAAGACAAAAGGCCAATATACTAGTGCTGGCAGAGCAAACGGAACCAGCTGCAACCCTAGCTCTCTCTAGGTACGTTTTAGATATATTTAACATGTTTATATATTATTTCTGAGACAGGGCTTTCTGCCATGTAGCCCAGGTTGGCCTTAAATTCAATTTGTAGTTCAGACCAGCCTCAAACTCACAGCAATGCCTGGATTAGATACTTGTGTATATGCATATGTATGATATGATATATATACATATATATATATGTGTGTGTGTGTGTATATATATATTTTTTTTCCAGACAGGATTCTCTGTGTAGATCGGGTTGGCCTCGAAATCACAGAGATCCATCCGCCTGCCTCTGCCTCCCGAGTGCTGGGACTCAGGGTGTGTGCCACCGCTGCCCAGCCGGTGCTTGTGTATTTTAAGCCAGTCCTCCTTCAGGTGGATGTTGTGAAGCAGAAACAGCTCAGCAGTGCCCAGCAGTCACCAACAATGTCCACCTCAGAACTCAGTCCTGCACAGGGAGCTCCGAAGGTGGAGAACAAGAAGCTGGAGTTTAAGGAACTTGAAATTCGATCCTGACGCAGAAGTCTGAGAGCCAGCTTTAAACCAATAACCATAGTTCGGATGTTGAATGTTCCCCAAAGGTCCATGTGCAAGGGTCCACGTGTGAAAGACGTGGTCCCTGTGGTGGGGCTCTTGAGATGCAGTGGGTCTTGAGAAGGAGCCCTGTGGGAAGTTTTTAGGTCACTGGAAGGAATATTCTCTCTCCATCTCTCCCTCTGCCCCCCTTTACTCCCCCCCTTTACTCCCCCCCCTTCTTCTTCCTACTTCCCGCCCTCCGATGCTTGTGTACTTCCTGGCCCTGAGACATACTCCATTTGCTCAAGGCCCGCAGCAACGGGCCCCCTTGATGTCGAACTAGAATCTCCAAACCCATGAGCCAAAAGAAACCTCTTCATGAGACTTTAAAATAAGTTGTCTGTCTGCTGAGCGGTACATTCATGCTTCCAAAGCTTTGCCGTGCAGAGGCGTCATGGGGAGATCGGGTTAGACTCTGGCTCAGTGCCTGTGCTGAAAGCGCGGTTATGCTGGGACTGGACACTTCCGTCCCAGCCCCCTGTTCTCCTGCTGGCCAGGGCTAGGGGCAGATGAGGGTCAAAGGCAAGCGTCTCTCTGAGAATTGCCTTCATCTGCCTTGAACTATCTCGCACAAGATCGTGTCCTGGCTTACAGTGAACACCTGGCCAAACTAATAATGTTGACTCCAAGAGATAGTGGTGTAAATGTTAAGATTTTTAACGGGGTGTGTGTGTGTGTGTGTGTGTGTGTGTGTGTGTGTGCGTGAGCGCTCGGATGTTAAGAGTGATTACCCAGCATGCACTGGGTTCGATTCCGCGTGCTTGTACGAATGCCGAGTGGATCCACTGGAAGGGCACTTGAAAGTTTCAAGGGAAATTATATTTCTATAATGATCTGGGAATTGGACGGCTGCTTCCTCTGGCTTTCTTTTAAATTTAATTTAGTTTTTAATTACGTGTATATGTGTGTGGTGTGCGTGGGAGTGCCAGTGCCTGCAGGGGCCAGAGGTGTTGGAATTTCTGGAGCAGAAGTTACAGGCAGTTGTGCGTTGCCTGACTTGGCCGCTGAGAACCGAGCTCAGGTCTTGCAGAAAAGAGAGCAGGAAGTGCTCTTAACCTCCGAGCCAGCTGCTCAGCCCCTCCTATGGCTTTTGGTGCAACTGAAAGAGATCAGGAAGGCCAATAATTATTAAGCACCTGCATAAAGTGGAGTGTGGGGACAGAGGCGCCTCAGCACCAAACAGTGTCCTCACCCGCAGTGGGCTCCAGGGGCAGGACCTCGTTATACTGCAGCAGGTCTCCAGTGACAGCTGTGCTCCACCACAGCAGGACTCTGACGAGGAAGGAACGGAGCCCTGAGACCTGGGACAGGGACATCCGGCAACTGAACTTATCTCCTAGATCAATGTGCTGGTAGGAGGAGGCTACTCCTGGAAACACCAACCATCTCCCTTTCTCAGCAGCCACCAGGAGGGTCTGCCTCACAGATGAGCTCACCCTCTCTCTAAGGTCACCTTCTCTTGGGCTGCAAAGACAGTAAGTTGGGTCTAGGCACGCCAAAATCCTGAGTGACCCGACTGGACCTCCTGAGGGGAAAAAGAACCAGAACTAAAGAGGTTGTAGGACTTATCTAGAATGTTCCAGAACGAGCCAGTCTGAGCGAGCAAGACTTCATTCTGCCTGACAAAGTAACTGGTAGCTCATGTTTTATAACAGTGTGTGGAGGAATCAGAGGGGTGGAAAGATGGGTCACTAAGGATGTAGGGAACAAGGGATTCCGTTCAGAAATTTTAACAGTACCCTAGAGAGAGAAGAAAAGGCTTATGGTGGACTGTTAACAGTGACAGGTGTGTTTGTTCTCATTGTGTATGTGTATATGTGTGTGAGTGTGTGTATATGTGTGTGGGTGTGTGTATATGTGTGTGTTTATGTGTGTGAGTATGCATGTGTATATGTGTGTGAGTGTGTGTATATGTGTGTGTTTATGTGTGTGTATATGTGTGCGAGTGTGTGTATGTGTGTGTGTAAGGGGGTTCATGGAGGCCAGAAGGGGCTGTCACATGTTCTACTCCATTAGTCATTCTTTCTTATCCCCTTGAGAACAGATTTCTCTTTCATTGACCCGAAAGCTAGGCCTGCAACCAGTGAGTCCAGAGCCTTCCGTGTCCTCCTCATGGTGCTGGGGTTACAGGAACACATCGGGCTGCGGTTCCCTTTTCTTCCAGAGTGGGGATCCGAACGCAGACCCGCAGGCTTGCATAGCAGTCCTGCCCGCTGAGCTGTCTCACCAACACCTAACTTAAACTTAAAAAACAAAGAGAGAGAGAGAGAGAGAGAGAGAGAGAGAGAGAGAGAGAGAGAGAGAGAGAGAAAGAAAGAAAGAAAGAAAGAAAGAAAGAAAGAAAGAAAGAAAAAGAGAAAGAAGGAAATTGTGAAGACACATAAGAAGAAACAAACTGGGTCCGATGAGATGGCTTATTGGATAAAGACACTTGTCACTATGCCTGATTAGCTGAATTCAATCCCCAGGACCCGTATGGTAGGAGGAGAAATCCAACTCTTACACATTGTCCTCTGATCTGCACATCAGGTACAAAATGGGTATACAATAAATAAGTGTAATTTAAAAAACCCAAATTGCTAATGACACTGTAAATCTAAAAAATAAAATACTTTTCCAAAATAATATGTTCTTTCTCCTAACTGTGCCGTGATTCGGTTGGACCTCAATGCCCAGCAATTCTCCTCAGAGCCTTTACGTGTCCAAGAAGAGAGAAAATGACTCACTCCCACGGTCTGCCCCTCCTACTACCATCGCCCCAGGATGAAGGGCTGCTCTTGTCATGTTCAAAGAGAAGGATGGCCCTTGGTCAGAGGCCATCGGGGTGGCAGGTGAGGAGCAGGCACATGTCACCACAGTCCTAACGCTTACTCTGCTGTATACAGAGGGAATCTGCTTTGATATTACGTGTGTAACTTAAAAAGATCATTAGGAAAAACAAAGCAGTGATGTGCACTTTACACTTTCATCCTTTCCCTCTTAAGCACCCTCCTGGCTCTTAGCGGCCTTGAATGGAATGTGCTTCCCTCTACCTCCCCTTGCCCTCTGTCTCAGATGTACATCCAGGACTCCAGTGGGGACGCTGGAACATCCTTCATGAGACGTGTCACCGTCTCTGTTCGGAGCTGCCTGAGGTCTCTGTCTCAGGTGGGAGCTCCTCTGCCTCTTGCTATTTTGAGAGAGGGTCTGTTTGTAGCCCAGGCTGGCATCAAACTTACCAGCCTCCTGTCTCAACCTTCCAAGTGTTGGGACTATTAGGGTCCACCACATACAACTTCATTTTTGCTTCTTATTCTGCCTTTCCATCCTCACAGCTGACGAGGCCGCCAGCTCCTTCTGGTCCTCTCCTGGTTTCACAGCGCAAACAGCTTCTGAGCACAGACAGCACTCAGAACAGCATCACTTAGCCCAGTGTCTGCCTCTTCACACTGATCGCATCACCACGTTCGTGACCAGTGGTCTTCCAGACTCAAGTTACAGAGCCCCATTTTACCGGTGACATCTCGAAAATGGTCCGGCTCCTCTGGCAGGATAAATGCTATCTATAAACCATAGTTTAACATTTCGGCCGCAAACAGGATTTCAAAATGAAATTGTATAGTATATTTTTCAGAATCACAAATCACTGATAGGAGAACAAAGGGGGCAAATTTAGGCTTAGATTTGATAAAAGGAAGAACATTAAAAATATAGATCGGATGTTGGACAGGTTATTAGAGATTGCCTTCCTTGAAAATCCTTTAAAAATAGAAACACATGGCTATAGCTCGGCGTCTGGGAACTGCATGTGCAAGGACCTGGTGTGATCCCCAGGGCTTGGGGAAAACGAATAAACAGTCATTCATCTTGAACGATTTGGCCACAAACCAGCTTGGAAACACTATGTGGGGAAGGTACATTTCTGAAACTCCCCCTGCGGACCCTTGCCTTTCCCGCTGCCTGTACCCCAGGGCATCAGGGCATGGCAGGGATGTCAGTGTTGGTGAGGGAGGCAGAGGATGTCAGCAGCACGCGGGATTATTTTGCCACAGAAGTGGGGAAGAAATGGCTGCATCGCTGTCAGTCCCCCAACTGAGCAGTTAATGAAAGCAGGTGGTACACATAATGCAGCCCTTCGGCTCTCTCTAGACTCTTGATGAATCAGATAGCTACCCCACCCCCAAAAAGACGCAGCAAAGCTGCGATTCCAGTCTGAAGATGATTCTGATCAGGGCACAACAAAGATGTCTCTCTTCTCCCTCCTACGGCATGTCCAATGCGTATTCAGAGTCTGAAACACTCAGCAGTTCCAAAAAGTGAACCACCATTGGGAATCTATGGGGATGCACACGTTGGCACAAATGTCATGATATAAACGGACCTGGCTCTGCTTCTCTCCAGTTTGATTTCTTTAAAAAAAAAATATTTTAGTGCTTGCTTTGGCAGCTCGTATACTAAAATTGGAATAATACAGGGAAGATTAGCGTGGCCCTGCAAAAGGATGACATGCACATTTGTGAAGTGTTCTATAGTTTCATATGTGCATGTAGCAACAATTAATGAAAACGGAGACATGAATTTGGAAAACCTAGGAGGGGCATGTGGGGGGTGTTGGACGGAGGAGAGGGAGCTGGGGTGTGATGAAAGATTATCATCTTAAAGCATAAGAGATTTAAAAACATACTTATTTTATTATTATTATTTGTGTGTGTGGGGAGAGAGAGAGAGAGAGAGAGAGAGAGAGAGAGAGAGAGAGAGAGAGATGTGGGTGCAGGCACCCACTGAGGCCAGAAGGGGGCTCTGGATCTCTTCGAGTGGGAGTTAGGGCATCTTTGAGTCACGTGATGTGGGTGTTGCCATCAGAATCAGAACTCTGGTTCTCTGATAGAGCAGTGAGCACTCTTAATATTTTTGCTCTTTTTAAAAAAATATATAAAAAACATATTTCTCCTCTCTCTCTCTCT
The DNA here is from genome assembly GCA_964023405.1 of Apodemus agrarius. NCBI lineage: Eukaryota > Metazoa > Chordata > Mammalia > Rodentia > Muridae > Apodemus > Apodemus agrarius. The sequence goes on along the minus strand of OZ030015.1, from coordinate 72,578,564 downwards.
CTCTCTCTCTCTCTCTCTCTCGTGTGTGTGTGTGTGTGTGTGTGTGTGTGATGTGTATGCATGTTCATTCATTTGTGTGAGTGTGGACATGTGTGTGCACACGCTGTGGGTGGTCAGAGACAACCTTGGATGCCAGACCTTGGTCTCCACCCTGTCTGAGATAAGATCTATTTGCTGTAGTTCTGCTGTAGATGCCGAGCTACCTGCCCCTCAGACTTCCGGTTTCTCTTCTCTCTGCATCCGGTGGACCTGTAGAAGCACTAAGATTATAGACACTTAGTGCAACGGCGCCTAGCTTTTACGCGTATTCTATGGAGTCACGCTCAGGGCTCACACTTTCCTGACAAGCATGTTTATGTACTGAGCCATCTCTCCAGCCCTGGGCTGGTTGGTTTGTCTGTTTGAGTGTTACCCAGTCACCTTAGACCCACGGTTCTCTTCCTCTGCTCCTAGGGACTGACTGCAACTCCAGGGTGTAGGTCTTCATCAGCATCTTCCCAGTGTCCCTGTCCCATCTGATTTCTCAGTCTTTGTCTCATAGCATTGTCTGACGGTGAAGTTTCCTGTTAAAGTCTCTTTCTACTTTAATGACCCATTCTCTTCCTGGGCTATATGCAAAAGTCTCTCTCCTAAGTTAGGGTTACTATCAGGTACTTACAAAGCCTTTTATTTCTCTGCATAACACACTGAGCCCAAGAGGATGCTTCAAGGCTACCTCTGTCCTACCTGCTGAGCCTCACAGCCAGTCTGGGTAAGCAGTGTGAGTGGGCTCTTGAACCCCGTGGGCTCTGCTCTATCCGGTCTCCAGCGCTGATCCCTCTACTCTTGTATTCTTTTTTTCTTTTCTTTTCTTTCTTTCTTTCTTCCTTTCTTTCTTTCTTTCTTTCTCTTTCTTTTTTTTTTTGGGGGGGGGCGGCAGAGTTTCTCCGTGTAATCTTGGCTGTCCTGGAACCCACTTTGAAGATCAGCCTGGCCTCGAACTCACAGAGATCTGCCTGCCTCTGGCTCTCCAGTGCTGTGATTAAAGGCGCACACCACACCCGGCCGATCCCTCATGGTTTGATGACTACTGCCTAAGCCTTCTTTGCTGCTAATTCTTTATCCCTGTGATCCACGCACATATTATCCAGTCTCAGATGGCACACAGACCTTGCAAACTGTTCACACTCTGAGAGCTCCAGTGTTTGGATTTCTTGTTCCCAAAAAGTCTTTCTCTGCTATAGCAACCATTTCCCAGGTACTGAGCGCTCATTGAGATTATGGCTTTTCCTGGGGGTACAAAGGATGTTCTAGTAATGACATAACTACTGAGAACCCAACACCACAATACTGCGGCTAAAGAAATCCAGTTGAGAGGCAAGGAGAGCAGGAAAATAGCAAGGTCAGGGGGTGGCAGAGCCTTCTCACTCTGGGCACAGGAAGCCCTGCCAGCTCCTCCCCCAGGTTCAGTGCAAATTTTCTTTGCTTTTGTTTTAAGGTGGGTCTCACTTCGTACCCCTGCCTGTCTTGGAACACACTAGGAAAACAAGCTGTATTTTTTTAAATAAATAACTTGGTTTTTTTTTTTTGAAGAAAAAAAAAAGAAATTTGAAATAAAGTTGATAAAGCAGTTAATGCCACTGTGACAATATGCACATTTTGCACGATTAGGTCAGACTCTGTTCATGAAGATTAAAGCCCCTAAATTGTATGTAGCACAGTTCATATGCTTTACATTAAAAAAAAAAACAGAATTCTTAGCTGGACATGGTGGCACACACCTTTAATCTCAGCAAACAGGAGGCAAAGGCAGTCAGATCTGTGTACATTCAAGGTCAGGCTGGGCTACTTAGTGGGTTCCAGGACAGCCAGGGCTACATAGAGAGACCCTGTCTCACTCCCATCTCCACCATCACTGCCAATAAATAAGTAAATAAATAAAATTTAAAAAGTGGATTTTATTGGCCTCAGGCTTTCACAGCTAAATGAAGGGCCTTATTTACAGGTTATTCTGAGTAAACTAATTAGGTGGGGTTTTTGTTGTTGTTGTTGTTGTTTTCTTTTCTTTTGAGCATTAAAACCACCAAGAGCACCAGGTGGGCAGTGGTGGCACACGCCTTTGATCCCAGCACCTGGGAGGCAGAGGCAGGTGGATTTCTGAGTTCAAGGCCAGCCTGGTCTAAAGAGTGAGTTCCAGGATAGCCAGGGCTACACAGAGAAACGCTGTCTCAGGAAAAAACAAAACAAAACCAAAAACAACAACAACAAATAAATCACAAATCACCAAGAGCTTTAACCCATGTACCAATTTAAAATTATAACTTTAAACATTTGCTGTCTCAGGAACTTCATGATTCTCCTGCTGTCTTTTTTTAAATTTTTCATATGATGTATTGTGACCTTTTTTGTTTTGTTTTGTTTTTCCCTCTCCAGTTTCATGTCTTCCTATACTGTCAGACTGGTTTCTCCTTCATGGTCAATCAGCTGTGGTCTGTCCCTACACACACACACACACACACACACACACACACACACACACAAACACCCCTGGATCACTGAGCCACTTCTAGGCTCCTTCCGGTCTGGGTCGGGGTCTGTTTCCCAAGCCTTGGGAGGAGGCTTTCAGTGGGTGAGCCATGGCTTCCCACATATCCTTAAGATTGGAAAAACTGGGAAGAAAACGCAGAAATAAATGAATCTCCCTACCTTGGAAAGTAGTTCTTTCAACAGATTGTGTTAGCGCTTGGAGTCACTGCTTTAACTACTAAAATTGATTAAATTAGCAGTTCTGTGTTTTGCCAAGATTTTTTTATAGGCTCTTTCCTTCGTTCGCAACAAATTAAAACCTGGCTCGCAGGGGCGTATAGTAGACGGGAGACATTTCTCCTCCTGTCGCTCGATGCTGATGTAGCAAGCTTTTGACAGTTTTTAAGAAGAAAGATTTAATTCTTGATACCACTCTTCATGTGTCTTATATCAGGTCTGCAGTATGGGTGTGTGGGAGGAAACTGATATAACACGCAAGAATTTAATAAATATTTGTAATATGGAGTCTCTAAATCATTGCCTCAGGGAAGCCTACTATAGGAGATGGATTGGTTTCATCTTGAAGGTAGTGCTAGATGTCTGTAATGTGCTAAATAAATGTATAAGTATCAAACCTAATGCAAATCGGTTTGCATTTTGAAAAAATTTAAAACTTTAAAACATATTTATTTGTGTGTGTGCATGTGTGCACACATGTGGAGCTCAGAAGATGGTGTCTCTCCTTCTATTGCGGGTCCTGGACATTGAACTCAGGGTGTCAGTCTCTGTGGCAAACACCTTCACTGATTGAGCCCTCTCACCAACCCCAACCCCAAAACATCTTTTTTTTTTTTTTTTTTTTTTTTGAGACAGAATACCATCATATCCCCCGGCTGGCCATGAATTTAAAGCAGCTCTCCTGCATTCCAAGTCTTGAGAGTAAAGATCCATGTCACCACATCTGGCTCCCAAATCATTTAGAGTCATGTGTATTTTTTCATAAAGTTTAACTGCAGAGCAATCATACTCTCTGTTCCAAATCTAAAATAAAAAAATCTCACTCTAAAATCTAGGAAAAATTTAATATTCAATTTATTGAGGCAAAAGGAACCAGCAAAACAATGCAGTTCATCAGGGTACTACAATCCAATTTCCAGTTCCAAAGAAAGGCATAGTTTTTACTAAACCCTGAACTCATATCAGCTCCCAAAGTATGCATTTCTTCCTTGTGTTATAATTAGAAGTGAAAATAGGACATAACTGTATATACTCACTATGTGTGTATTTTTAGAATGATCCCGGTGCCGTTAAAAAATGTATAAATAAAAGCCCCAAAGGAGATGCAGTGAAATATCTTTTTGGATGATGTCTATAAATATGATCTTTAAGATTTCTTATTTTTGACAGTTTAATTTTTTTTTGTAATGAATGCCTATTTCTTTTAACTAATGAAATGAATCGAGAACACTGCATGAGAGAGAAGGTCTGTGATGGCCGTGCATTTATTCAGCTCCGCGATGTCTTAATGTTTATGCTGATTGTTTAGAAGGTGGTAGGGGTCAGAATGAGCCGCTAGCCCACCCAACAACGCTCTGCACGTGTCGTGATCAGAAAGCCAGTATCAGAGGGAGGATCAAACACGCTTTGGTCTTCAAAGTAATCCAGACCCCGAAAAGTCATAATTTCTGTTGAACTCTCCTCCCTCTGTGTCTCGATCGCTTCTCCTTTGAAGTGCCCGCGGCCAAGAGCCAGGTGTGTAACTGCTCAGATCTTCTGAGACTGACAAGCGCTTCCCTTCACGGAGCGTTTTACAGACTGATCTCAGTACCGGACTGTCACTGTGTAAAGTGGGAGGGAAATGTAAGGTGCTAAAATAAGGCAGGACCATCAGGTAGAAAGGCTGTGGAGCTGCCTCCTGAGTGCGAGGTCCCTGCAGGATGTAATCTATAGACCGGGTGAACCTGCTGAGGAGGAATTAGATGGAAATCGAAGCAGCCGGGATCACAATGATCGGCGGTGACTGGGTGTGATAGTCACATTGTCCCTGAGTACTCTATAGGTACATCCCAAATCTGTCTTCCTAGCCTACTTTTAATGCAGCTGTTGGTGCTGGTGTAGTCATAAGTTTGCCCAAGAGTCTTTTAAAACACAATATGAATTTGCCCAAATTTTCTTCATATTGGAGTAAAAAAGGAAAACTGCCAGGCATGAAGTCAATAATCCCGGAGACCACTGCCAAGGCAAACCGTCAGGAACTAGTTACTTTAAAGTAGATCTTTGTGTGTTTATTAGGGCTTCAAGCCTTACTCTCTCACAGCTCAGTACCCTTAGAAGTGTCCCGCCCACGTGTGATGCCCGTAAGCCTGGCGCAGACTGAGGCAAGAGGCCCAGAGTCTGAGGAGAGTCCGGGCGATACAATGAGACCCCCATCTCCAAAGACGGAGAAGAAGGAGGAGGGGAGGAGGGAGGGGAAGAGGAGGAGGGGGTGGGGAGAGAAGAAGGAGGTAGTAGTTGGGGGAGGATAGGGAGGAGGAGGAGGGAGAGGGAGGGGAAGGAAGAGGAGAAAGGGGAGGAGACAGACAACAGCTCCTACTGGGTTCAGCTCTTAGAAGGTTTTAAAATTTTATAAATGAGTGGTTCCGTAAATGACTATCCAAACATTGCTTCAGCATTTCTCTGTCAGAGAGGAGACCTTAAATAATCATGTGAGATTACATTACAGAAAGATCCATTATCTACGACAAGGATTAGAGCAGACGCTAACTGTTCTGGACAAAGTGAGCTTTGGTAGCCATAGCTTGCCCCTCTGAGACAAACGACCTCTCTCTTGGGCCTCTCCTGAGGGTCCAGCAGCTCACTCCCACGTGTTGTACGTACCTGCTGTGACCGTACACGGCCTTGCCGGGGGGGGGGGGGAAGGAGGGGGGACGGGGGGGGAGGGAACAAATGTACCCCCCCCACACACACACACTCCCGGAAGGAACTGTAGCACCTACCTAAGGCCACGCAGCTCTGAGGTAGCCCTGCAGCCCTCCCTTAGAAGACCCCCAAGTGTGCCAGCATTTTTGCACCTGTCAGATTCTACACACCAAGGCTAAGGGTCCTGGCAGCCAGGAGAGGCCCATCTGATGACAGGTCAGGCTCGGGCGGGCAAAGGCTTCCTTTAAAAAAGATAACCAAAACAGGCCCAGGAGTGGCACATGGGAGGGGATGGCCGAGTTGAGCTGGACTGGCTGTAAGAAAGATTCTAAAAGCAGAGATCTGGCAGGGGTGGGGGTGGGGGGGTGCAGCAGCAATAGCAATACGCGGAGAGATGGGTAACTAGGAATCGATGCCCCCCACCCTCGCCCCAGAAATGGAAAATACCAATGCCTACCTGAAGGGATTGTAGAGAGAATTAAAGGAGCTTGCACCTGGATATAGAAATCAGAACCAAGCAACCAGCCATGAGCATGGGAGAAGGAAGGGCGCAGGCGCAGGCGCAGGCGCGGGCGGCAAGCGGTTGGAGGCCCAGGAACGCGATGTGGCTCTTCACGTCTTCAGTGTTTCTTCTCATCCTTGAACTGCAGAGCTGTTCGAGGAGGCTGGATTACTTCCAGCCATCCAGGTCCACTCCACAGGGATCGGACTTCACTGCCATGCATGAGGGAAGCAAGGATTTACAAGGCGAGGCCTAACGCCCACCGTGGGGATTTGTTTTCATCTGTTTGCCGCTAGCTCCCTTCGTGGAGAAGCCTCGCGGGCAAATCTATCATGTTATGTCATATCATTGACTCCCAAAGTCAGAGGAACTGTAAGAACAATGGTTTGGGGGTGGCGTCACCTCTGCTTTTATTCTTGCCTGTGGGCACGCTGCCCTCTTCAAGCATGTGGGTAGGAGATACAATCAGCCCTTGCCTGAACTCAGAAATCCACCTGCCTCTGTCTCAAGAGTGCTGAGGAGATAAATCTTAATTTGAGTTGGGACCGATTCATATTGATAACTTTTGCCTGTTGATAGCACACACACACACACACACACACACACACACACACACACATTTGAGACAGAGTCTCAGTGTAGCCCAGGCTATATATAATTGAGGATATTCTTGGATTTCTGACCCTCCGGTCTCCACTGGGACTTCAGGTGTGTGCTGTCATGCCCGGTTTATGCCCTTGCAGGGAGGGACCCACGGCTTTATGTGGGGTGGACGAGTACCCTATTAGCTGACTCCATCTCTAGTCTAAGCATTAATTTTGTTTTTATATAGCCTAGAATGACTTCAAACTCAATGATTCTCCTGCCTCGACCTCCTGGATGCTGGGATTGTAGGAGTATATCACCATGGCCCCATCAGTGATTTTTGCCAACCTTGTAGGCTATTGAAACTCTGGACGTCCTGCCTTCACACCACAGCCGCCATTAACCCCCACGCTCTTTATCTTAAGCCCATGCAGGTGATTTTTAGGTCCCAGTTAGGATCTTCTCTAATATTTATTCATGTTAGATTGTCTGTCTTCTACATACATAACATTTTAAATGACTCATTTAAAATGCATGCCTCCTACATCTTCTGATGACACAAAGCCTTTACAGCAAGATATTATTGACAAGCTAGTTCCCTCCGCTCTGGGATGCCAGTGGTCACCAGATGCACCATTGATTTAATAACAGTTTTTCAGAAAAAAATAGCATCGCATTATCTAGATAAATCACTCATAAGAGAGGCACTATGATTTCAGAAGTACTGTTATGTGAAGAAATATTATCAGAGTTATATAATATAAATGCTGGTCAGTGACATCATTTAGAAGGATTTTATCAGTCTAGGATAATTGTATATAAACCAGGGCAGAGAACATAACTTTACTAAAAGTAATTTTTTATTTTTTTTATTTTTATTTATTTATTTATTTATTTATTTATTTTGGTTTTTCGAGACAGGGTTTCTCTGTGTAGTCCTGGCTGTCCTGGAACTCACTCTGTAGACCAGGCTGGCCTCGAACTCAGAAATCCGCCTGCCTCTGCCTCCCAAGTGCTGGGATTAAAGGCGTGCGCCACCACCGCCTGGCTAAAAGTAATTTTTTTATTTATTCGATCATTCTTTCTTTATTCCTGTGCTTATGGAACGTCTACCATGCCAGCAGTGGTGTAAAGTGAGGATGGATGAGACAGGAGATCATCTGTCCTCTAGAATTCAAATCTTTGATAAGCCACCATGCATGGTTGACCTCACAGACAATTTCATCTTCCTGTTTGAACGCTATCTTAAGAGTTTCTCATTTGGCTCTGTGAGGGCACAGACCTTTAATCCCAGCTCTCGGGAGGCAGAGGCAGGTGGATCTCTTGAGTTTGAGGTTAGCCTGGTCTACAGTGTGAGTTCCAGGACAGCCAGGACTACACAGAGAAACCCTGTCTCAAAAAAAAAAAAAAAAAAAAAGACTTTCTTATTTATTCCTAGGGATCTTAAATTCTAAGAGAAATGCTTATCTTCTGTGTTGGCTTTATTTATTCATCTATTTATTTATAAATTTAAATTTTATTTTAAGTATTATTTTATTTATTTATTATTTACTTTTTTATTTATTTATTTTGGCCAACTTGACACAAACGAGAGTAATCCGGTATGAGGAAACCTCAATTGAAAAACCACTTCCAGCAGATTGGCCAGTAGGCAACTCTGTGGGAGCGTGTCCTTGATTGACACTGGAGGGCTCAGTGAGTGATGTCATCCTGGGCAGGTGGTCCTGCTGTGTGGGTGGTGGGGGATGGGTAGAAGAAAGCTAGCTGACCTGAGTTCTAGAGCGCGCTGGTGAGCAGAGCTTCTCCGTGGCCTCTACGTCACTTCCTGGCTCCAGGTTTCTGCCTTGAGTTCCTGCCCTGACTTCCATCAGTGATAGACTAGAACCTGTAAGCTAAAAATAAACCCTTCTTCTAGTTGGCTATCTTTAAGTTTACTTTTTTTTATTTTTTATTTATTTATTTTTTGAGACAAAGTTTCTCTGTGTAGCCCTGGCTGTCCTGGAACTCACTCTGCAGACTAAGCTGACCTCTAACTCAGAAATCCCCCTGCCTCTACCTCCCAAGTGTTGGGATTAAAGGCATGTGCCACTACTGCCCAGCACATTTTTTTTATTAGATATATTCTTTTTTTTTCCATTTTTATTCTATGTTCTTTGTTTACATTAGATATATTCTTTATTTACATTTCAAATGTTGTCCCCTTTCCTAGTCCCCCCCCCAGAAAAAACCCTAACCCATCGCCACTCCCCCTGCTCACCAATCCACCCACTCCTGCTTCCCTGTCCTGGCATTCCCCTATACTGGGGCATCTAGCTTTCTCAGGACCAAAGGCCTCTCCTCCCTTTGATGTCCAACAAGGCCATCCTCTGCTGCATATGCATCTGGAGCCATGGGTCCCTCTGTGTGCACTCTTTGGTTGGTGGTTTAGTCTCTGGGAGCTCTGGGGGTGCTGGGTGATTCAGATTGTTGTTCCTTCTTTGGCACTGCAAACCCCTTCAGTTCCTTGGGGCCTTTCTCTAGCTCCTCCATTGGGTACACTGTGTTCAGTTCAATGGTTGGCCGAGAGTGTCCCCCTCTGTATTTGTCATGCACTAGAAGAGCCTCCAGGTGACAGATACATCAGGCTCCTGTCAGCAAGCACTTGTTGGCATCCACAATAAGTATCTGGGTTTGGTAATTGTATATGGGATGGATCCCCAGGTGTGTCAGTCTCTGGATGGCCTTTCCCTCAGTCTCTGCTCCTCACTTTGTCTCTGATCTCCTCCTGTGGGTATTTTGATCCCCCTTCTAAGAAGGACCAGAGTATCCATACTTTGTTCTTCCTTCTTCTTGAGCTTCATTTGGTCTGTGAATTGTGTCTTGGGTATTCCAAGCTTCTGGGCCAATATCTACTTATCAGTGAGAGCATATCATGTGTGATCTTTTGTGATTGGGTTACCTCACTCAGGATGTTATTTTCTAGTTCCATTCATTTGCCTACGAATTTCATGAATTCATTGTTTTTAATAGCTGAGTATTATTCCATTGTGTAAATGTACCACATTTTCTGTATTCATTCCTCTGTTGAGGGTCATCTGGGTTCTTTCCAGCTTCTGGCTATTATAAATAAGGCTGCTATGAACATAGTGGGGCATGTGTCCTTATTACATGCTGGAGATCCTCTGGGTATATGACCAGGAGTGGTATAGCAGGGTCCTCCTGTAGTATCATGCCCAATTTTCTGAGGAACTGCCAAAGTGATTTCCAGAGTGGTTGTACCAGCTTGCAATCCCACCAGCAGTGGAGGAGTGTTCCTCTTTCTCTATATCCTCACGAGCACCTGCTGTCTCCTGAGTTTTTGATCTTAGCCATTCTGACTTGTGTGAGGTAAAATCTCAGGGTTGTTTTGGTTTGCATTTCCCTGATGACTAAAGATGTTGAACATTTCTTTAGGTGCTTTTCAGCCATTTTTTTTTATATTCCCCAGGTGAAAATTCTTTATTTAGCTCTGTATCCCATTTTTAATAGGGTTATTTGGCTCTCTGGGGTCTAACTTCTTGAGTTCTTTGTATATATTGGATATTAACCCTCTGTCAGATGTAGGTAAAAAAGATCTTTTCCCAATTTGTTGGTTGTAGTTTTGTCCTTTACCTCACAGAAACTTTGTAATTTTATGAGGTCCCATTTGTCAATTCTTGATCTTAGAGCATGAACTACCGGTGTTCTGTTCGGGAACTTTCCCCTGTGCCCATGTGCTTAAGGTGCTTCCCACTTTCGTTTCTATTAGTTTCAGGGTGTCTGGTTTTATGTGGAGGTCCTTGATCCACTTGGACTTGAGCTTTGTACAAGGAAATAAGAATGGATCGATTTGCCCCGGCACATTTTTTTAATGTATTTGTTTTGTGGGTGGGAGGGGTGAGTGTGGCTATGGTGTGCACAAGCCATTGCACCTGTGCGGTCAGGGGACAACTTGTTGGACTCACTCCTCTTCTGGAGGAGTGGAGGTTCTGGGGATCAAACTCAGGTAGTCGGGCTGGATGGCAAGTGCCTTTACCCACGAACTTTGGTAGGCCAGAAATGTGGTCTTTTGTGACTGGTTTCTACTTAGTATGAAACTTTCAAGTCTGTACAAGTTTTGAAGGTTACAACAGTACTTGATTTCTTTGAATGGCTGAGTAGAATTCATTCTATGTAGATGTCATATCCCATGTAAATATCCATCCGTGACAGGCACTGGTTATTGTGAACATCCATGTACACCTTTTTTGTGTGGAGACGAGATTTCCATTTGTTTTGTTTTGTCTTGTTTTGGTTTTTTTTGGTTTTTCGAGACAGGGTTTCTCTGTGTAACCCTGGCTGTCCTGGAACTCACTCTGTAGACCAGGCTGGCCTCGAACTCAGAAATCCACCTGCCTCTGCCTCCCAAGTGCTGGGATTAAAGGCGTGCGCCACCACCGCCCGGCGAGATTTCCAGTTGTATTGGAGAAAGTTAGGCTCTGTGGTAGCTTTGTGTTTACTCTTTTGAGAATCCATCAGATTGTTCTAAAGTGGACTCATATTTTTACATTCCAGCCTTTGTTGTCCAAGGGTTTCAGCTTCTTCATATGAGTACCCCCTATTGGACCTTTAACTATACCCTAGGGGTTTTAAAGAGCATTCTCACAGTAGTTTGTTGTGCGATTCCCTAAGGACTGATGAAGACAAGGTTCTTTTCATTTGCTTGTTGGCCTTTTGATCATTAGGATTGTTTTTTTGTTTGTTTGTTGTTGTTTTTACAATACAAGGTTCTCTGTGTAGCCCTGGCTGTCCTGGAACTTACTCTGTAGACCAGGCTGGCTTCAAATTCAGAGATCTGCCTACCTCTGCCTCCTGAGTGCTGGGTTTAAAGGTGTGTGTTACCACCACCTGGCTGATCATTTTTAGCTGTGTTGTTTGTTTCAAAGATTTATTTACTTATGTATTTGTATGTATGATGTTTTCTTCTGACCTCTTCTTACATGCAGGGAAACACACACACACACACACACACACACACACACACACACACACACACAATGTAAAAGTTTAAAGACGGTCTGGAGAGATGGCTCAGTGATTAAGAGCAGTGGCTAGTCTTAGGGCTAGGGTTTGGTTCCCAACACCGGTATGGCAGCTCATAACTGTGTAGAACTCCTGTTCCAGGGAATTGGAGGCCCTGCTCTCACCTCCATGGGCACCAGGCACAAACATGGTGCACAAACATAAATACCTAGCTGCAGGAAAAGTACCTAAAACAAGTTTTGGGTTTTTTGTTTGTTTGTTTTTTTAAAAGGTAGTATTTCCAACCAGAACATACCATGGAGATCATGCTTAGAGGACAGATACTGTTTTGACTTTCAAGCTCTCAGCACAGAGTGACTCAAGCTGAGAGTGAAAATCTCACCAACCACTTGACTCATTTGTTGCAATTATCTTCTCTCACCTGTGCGCAGCAGCCAGGCTGGGAGCCCGAGCACCGGGTTTTGAGAATGCAGGGCGCTCCATTCTAAACACTGCAAGCAAGCTTGGCGGCCACTGCGGGCTGCAGCCAAGAATGGTTTTCAAAGTGGGTGATTTGTGGTCACTGAGGAACAGAGAGCTGTCCGTTAGGGGCCGCACTGGTCACTATTCAAACTGACATCTATTTATTCATTAGGTAATTAATTCAGACTGTATTTTGGGCTAAATTACTTGACAGTTTATGATACCCGTTCACCATAAATCACATTTTTTTTTTTAGGTTGAATAACAATATTTAAAGTAATGGGATTGTTATAATAATTTGGAAAATTACTAATTCTATCCCAACAATTCCTTGGTACTTTCAATTTGGCTAAGGATTAGAAAGAGATTTTATTGCTGTGTGTAGCTGTGGTCCCTGGCTAAGCTGACTGATTTGATTTGTTTTGTTCATATGAGAATAAATATTTTAGAACAAAACCCAATTTAACAAATGAACAAACTTATTAGACTGTGATTACTTTTCTAAGTCCTGCGTCTTAAACACCACGATTAGAAGGTGGAGACACACTGCTCTGCACCTAGCCTTGGGGAGCTCGGACTCCTGTAACTACTGAGCCTAAAACAAGCCCGGGCTAATGTGAAAGGCAGGGCTTATAATGGGAGTCGTCTCATTTTGATAAAGCAAAGCTTTATGAGAACAGATGTAGAATTACAATGGGAAAACAAGGACGAAAAACATTCCAACTGGATGGAATTTTTCACTGAGATTCGCCATTCCCCACGGCAATCATGGAGTCGGGCGGGTGCAGCAAGGTGGTGGGGTCTGACCTCACGTGCTCCGGGCTCAGGTCCAGGCCTCAGCACCACAGACTGAACATAAAAGCAAGCAAAACCACGTAGAGAATATGATTTTTTCTACTATATAAGAACAATCATTATTATTTATGAGCATAAAGGGTGGCTATGGATCATATGTATATAAAGTATGTGTGTATGTGCCCCAAGTCAGCTGAGAGGCAGTGGCTGTCTGCAGGGAGAGAGGGGACAGGAGAGGGAAGGGTTTTCAAGTCCTGATATTTCCCTGAAGCAGAAAGGGAAAGTGGGTGGATTTCTTTTGTTATTGTCTACGAATTTGAAGTACTTCATTAGTTGAAATCTTAAAAACACCACACTTAATTCTCGAATTTCCTTTTCTAAGCTCCCGTTGATGAGGAAACATGTTTAAATAAGGCTTCCGGGGCACCAGGGGGGTTTATTTTTAGATTTTTAAGCATATACTAGTAATAATGAAAGCCACAGTTCACTAAGAAAATAGAACCTCCATCCCTTGCAAGGGCTTTAAATGCTCTTAGCCAGACAGTAACAATTCAAGAAGGTTGCTTCCTGCAGTCCCATCTAACAGATGGCCAGGTAAGCTGCCATTCCAGTCCACGCCTAGTGATAAAATATGCTAAGTGAAGACTCAGACTTTCAAATGTCAGATTTAATATCCCAAAGATCATTTCTCGTAGGATAGTTTTCTCTTTCCTTGAGAACTATCTCTACGTTTTAATACGTTTACTTGAGGAAATCTGAAAATATGTGCAGAGAAAAAGGAGTTTTTTTGTTTTATTTTTTAAAACGTGCCTCAACTTCTGCTGGCACCCAGAGCTGATGGAGAGCAACATGTGAGAGTAGCCCTTCGTATGTTTCTATGCATAAATTTGTGTGAACTTTCAAATGCTTTGGGAAGCATCCATGTTAAGAATTTCGCTATTAGTGCTACTTATGATGCATAGTATAGAATAAATTACAAGCTTGGCTTTTTTTTTTTAACATCTTTGCCTATATGTATTGTTTAAATTAAAGTCTCAATTGGGGAGAAATGTTTAAAACCTGTGCAATGTAAGACAGAGAAGATAAGCTATTTATTTACTTAAGTTTATAGATTTAATGTTTATTTCTTTTTGGCTTTTCATTCTGTTTCTTTGAGACAGATTCTTATTATATAGTCCAAGTTAAGCCCAAACTGGCTACCTTCCTTCCTCTGCCTCCTCTTTGTGCTGGGATTATGGCAATGTGTCACCATGCTTACGCTCAGGTAGACTGTTTTAAAGTTTTTTTATTTTACTAACATATATGTGTGTTTTCCTGCATATATGTCACAGAGTGTGTGCCTGGAAGCATGCATCCTTTAGAAGTCAAAAGAAGGTGTCAGATCCCCTAGGACTGGAGTTACAAATGATTATGAGTTATCATGTGGATGCTGGGAATTGAACCTGTATCCTCTGAACCATGTCTTTAATTTAAAAAAAAAAAATCACATGGGCCTGGAGAGATGATGTAGTGGTTAAGAGCACTGTCTGCTCTTCCAGAGGTCCTGAGTTCAATTCCCAGAAACTACATGGTGGCTCACAACCATCTGTAGTGGAATCGGATTCCCTCTTCTGATGTGCATGAAAAACAGCATTTATACAATAAAATAAATAAAAATTACAAAAAGAAAAAATAATGTGTTCATTGCATTGATATTTAACGCCAAGGCCAGCTAGGCAGTTATTACATTATCTTTGCCAGTAACGATCTTACTAACCTGTTATGGAGAGTGTTGTGTCTTTCAAAGAACAGTGAGGCTATATTTTAAGAAAATGAGCCCAGGAGGATTGGTAAAGGTGATTGCTGACAAATCTGATTTCCCAAGTTCGATCCCTAGGCTCTCCATGGTGGAAAGTGAGAACCAATTCCTCAAAGTTGTCCCCTGACCTCCACATGTTTATCAGGGAAACTCCCCGCTTCCACACACACATGAGTACATGTGTACACAGAGAGGCCAGAGGCCAGCCTCAGGTGTAAGGTAGCATTAAAATGACTCCTAATGACATACTGCTACACCTGTAGATCCTCCGCTTGCTCAACCACATCAGCCAAGCTTCTTGCAGTCAATGGGAGACTTTTACACAGAGACCTGTAACCGGACGGCGTGCGGAGAGTGAGAGATGTTGAGGCACTCCGTTCTATATGGGATGTGTTCGCTAAACCCTCCCCGTAAGGCCCAGGATCTATGCAGAAGAGAAGACAGTAAAAACCAGAGGTGGTGGCTGACTCCAGGGACATACCAGGACTGACGCACACATGACATCACAGATGATGCAACGTCACAGACGCTGTGACAGCTCACACAGGACCTGCACAGGTTGAAGCCAGGTGGACTCTCAGAACTTGGCTGGGGAAGTGGACATGGGCATCCCATCCCCAACCAAGAACGTATCTGCGATAGATAACCCACTGGCAAAGGGAAAATCAGCTTTCTCTAGTGTGTCTCTGGGTGTATCAACCACACTCCAGGGCAGGCCGTGCCCAGGAGTAGTTAGCCAATATATGATGAATTCCATGTTTGTTTGTTTCTGTAAAATGTGTAAACTTTTTGTTTCATTTTGGCATTTTTGTCTTATTTGTTTTGATTTTCATTTCTGTGGCTTTGTTGTTTTGTATTATTGTTTATTTTGAGAGAGGGATCTAGAGAACACCAAGTTGGGTGGGTAGGGAGGCAGGGAGGATCTGGAAAGACTTGGGGGAAGGAAAAACATGATTAAAGTATATTGTGTGAAAAAGAAACCTGTTTTTTAAAAAAGAAAGGACTAAAACTCTCATTAAACAAACAAACAAACAAAAAAAAAAAACAGTAAGCCGTACATACAGGACGAGTCATGACATTGAAGTAGGTGACAGTTTCTTAGGTGATACTGAGTCCAGACAAGACAAGAACAAATAGACGTGTTGGACCTCATCAAAATCTGGGGAAGAAAACCTTTTGTGTTTGAAAGGACACTAGCGAGGCTCCAAAGCTGTGGTTGTAGCTCTCAGAGAGTGCTTGTCCTGCACAGGCTCTGTGTTTGATCCAGCACTGCAAACTATAAAGGAGAGGAAGGGGCCGGTGAGGTGGCTTCAGTGGGCACAAGTGCCTGTGGCCTCTGCCTCCCAAATGCTGGGATTGAAGGCATGCGCCACCATACCAGGTTTGAGATCTAGAATCTGTAAATGACTACCACAACTCAATAACAATAGTAAACATCCTAAGCAGCCGGGCGGTGGTGGCGCACGCCTGTGATACCAGCACTCGGGAGGCAGAGGCAGGTGGGTTTCTGAGTTCAAGGCCAGTCTGGTCTACAGAGTGAGTTCCAGGACAGCCAGGACTGCACAGAGAAACCCTGTCTCGAAAAAACAAAACCAAAAAAAAAAAAAAAAGAATTTCTGTAAAACCCAGCCATCCCACCTCTGAATACATTTCAAAATGGGCTTGAGCATGTAATGTACACATGCACTTACACAAGGGCTGTTTCCAGCAGTCAGAAGTGGCCATCAGAAGATGCATGGACCAACCAATGTGCCAGATATCTGCAAGTGAAGTACTACTCACCTCAGAAAAGGAAGAATAACCTGACATATGGTCCATCCTGGAACCCTTGTTATGTTATCCAGCTGATAACACTATGTTAAGTGAAAGAAATCAGCCACCAAGATAGACTGTGATTCCTCTGGGATAAATGACTGGCGTTATTAAAAACACGTAGGAAGTATAGTGGTTGCTAGGACCAGGTGGGAGAGGAAGGAATGAAGAGTTAATGTTTCACAGGTCAGGGTTTCCACTAGGGAAGACAAAAACCACATCATCTAGAGATGGGTGGTATCACTGACTGCAGGGCTATGTGGTGAAACAGTGCATTTCACATTCACTAACGTGGAAAACAAATGTGGTGTTTATCTACAAGTTTTTCAGTGTTGAAAATACTTAGTTCTTGAGAACTGTTTGGTTGGGTGTGAGGGTGTGCAGTGCTCAGGAGGTAGAGGCAGGAGGATCAGGGACAGGAGGTTATTATCCTTGGCTTCATAGGGGGTTTGAAGCTAGCCTGGGCTATGTGAGATCCCATCTGAAAATAGGCCCAAGCCAAAAATATTGTTTGGTTAGAATAGTCAGGATGGAGGGAGAGGCCAATCTGAAGGAAGGCTCCCAAGTTCTTGGCACAGTTAACTGAGGAAGTGCCGTGTCATTAATGTGTAACACTAGAAAAGGGGGGTCGTGTCCCACATGCTGCTCAGGCTAGTTTCCAATTCCTGGGCTCGAGCAGTCTTCTAACTTCAGCTCCCAGGTGCTGGGCAACAGGTGTGTACCCCCATACTTGGTGTCAGGAGAAACAGACTTTGAGATGGAATGGTATGCTCCATTTTGGAGCTTGGGGTGGTCATGAGCCATGCAGAAGCTGAGTGGATACATGATGTGGATCTCAGGTGAGGAGACTGCCGACCTGAGTCACTTGTCTAGACATAGGAGATGCCCATATACTTGGCTGATGCCTGTGACTTGGGGCCAGGGGTAAGGGCACTAGTATGAAACGTAGAGGAAGATAGACATAGAAAGAGGCTGATTGGGCGTCCAGAAGACAGGAGAACGGAATTGTAAGAAGCCAGTGGAAGAGGGCACCTCAGGAAAGTGAGGCCCTTAAAGAATGGAAAAAGCATCAAGGTGAAGATCTCAAAATTACCCACTGCACTTATCAACTAGAGAGGTCCAGTCTGGTCCCTGGAGGGTGGCTTCTGGTCACCTCCTCTCTGATGCCTTTCCCAGGGAAAGTTGGAACTGTGAGTTAGATAGTTCTGGTTTCATTCTGTAGCTATGACCAAAACACTGACCAAAAGCAACTTGGACAAGAAAGAGTTGCTTTGGTTTATGCTTCCAGGTCCCAGTACATCCCTGAGAATTGTCAGGGCAGCAACCATAAAGGAACATGCTGGCTGGCTCACTCACAGGCTCTTTCTTATACGCCCTCAGAAAATCTGCCTAGGGATGGCACCGCCCACAGTGGGCTGGCCCTCCATCAATAAAAAGCAAAAATGAAGAGAATTTTCCACAGCTATGACCCTAACCCTCAGCTAAGACCCTCTTCTCAGATGACTTCTGCATCAAGTTGACAAATCTACCTAGAACATAGACTAACGATTGTGCTCCTGCTTGAACATGATATGTTTCAAGTATTTATTAGGTTGGAGTACAGAGAAAGCAATACTTTTATGACATGCATAACGAGCAGGAGCCTGGGGTTGTAGCTCAGTGGAGTATGTGCCTAGCATGGGTTCCAATCTTGTACTGCAAAACGACAACAAAAACACAAAACTAACCTATAAGGGAGGCCGACCACTCCCAGTCACTGATACAGTCCAAGTTGTTTAGAAAGGAACCTCGTTTTTTCTGTCATTTTTGTTCTCATTCCTATTTTCTTTGCAATTTACTGGATCAGACTCTTTGGGGATATACTGAAGGATTTAAAGTTTAGACTTTGCAACAGTTTAAAATTCATCCCAGGGAAAAAGAACCAGCTTGGCGCTATGCATGATTTGATTTTAGAATTTTAGCTGACTTCATCTGCAGCTGCTCATGATAAAACTAATCAAAACAAACAGGTCAGTGCCAAAGAGGTTTTGTGGATTTTAGGGTGTAGATGGTCATGGACCTCTCATTTTTATCCGAAAGCATTGTCTTCTTAGCTACATGCCGAACCAAATAATCTTTCACTGCGAAGGTAAGGTGTTTGGTTCTAAAGAGTGATCTGTGCAGTGTTGGATGTTGTGGCATCCCTGATGCAGGTGTCTGGATTCCTCTCCTCTTCACTGTGGAGCCCTGGCTATCCTTGAACTCACAGAGGTCCACCTACCTCCAAAATGCTTAAAGGCACCCCCACTCCACCTCCCATTTAACAAGTTCTTATGTAGTTCAGTCTGGACTCAAAGTCACTTTGTGCCTGCAGATGACCTTGATGTCCCTGCCTCCCTGCTTCTATTGCTGAATGCTCGGATTATAGGTGTGAACCACCATACCTGGCTTCCCATTTTTTAAATACACTTCTGTCCTTACCTGAACAGAGCCATAAGCCATCCCCCCTGAGGTTTTTAATACTTACTAGGATACACTTGTCTTGTCATCTCTGGCCTTTAGCTAATCTGTGAACTTATTTAAGTTAGAGATCACTCACAAACCCTCAGTGAGTAGCTGCACATCATAGAGCTCACCGGCAGCACTCACAAGGCCCAGACGGGAGGATGGAGAGATGGAGCAATGGAGACAGCCTGAGATAATGTCATGGGCAGGTCGGAAAGACCAACGCACATTCCTCCACGTACGGAACATCACTGAAGGATCTAAGTCTCATGGGGTGGAGCCTTCTATGTGATGGGCAGGGCCTCTGAGAAGCCTTGACAAAAGTTCAAAGACAAATCAGCCATTACAGTAGCCTACACTGAGAATAACTTAAAGTTGATCAAGGACAGTCCAAACACTGACCTAGACTCTTCAGTGAGCTCTGTCTCTCCATGTCTCTGTCTCTGTCTCTGTCTCTCTGTCTGTCTCTGTGTGTGTGTGTGTGTGTGTGTGTGTGTGTTTGTATACACACTGTGCCGGATGGCTTTATGTCAACTTAACACAAACTAAAGTCATTAATTAGAGAAGCCTCAATTAAGAAAATGCCTGCATAGCTGGGCGGTGGTGGCGCACACCTTTAATCCCAGCACTTGGGAGGCAGAGGCAGGCGGATTTCTGAGTTCGAGGCCAGCCTGGTCTAAAGAGTGAGTTCCAGGACAGCCAGGGCTACACAGAGAAACCCTGTCTCAAAAAAAAAAAAAAAAAAAAAACCAAAAAAAGAAAAAAAAAAAAAAAGAAAGAAAGAAAATGCCTGCATACAATCAGGCTGTAAGCCAGCCTATAAGACATTTTCTTATTTAGTGAAACACAGTGATGGACCCAGGCCATTGTGGGTGGTGCCACCCCTGGGTTGTGGTCCTGGGTTTTATAAGAAAGCAGGCTGAGCAGGCCATAAGGAACAAGCCAGTGAGCAGCACCCCATGACCTCTGCACCAGCTCCTGCCTCCAGGTCTCTGTCCTGTTTGAGTTCCTGTCCTGATTTCCTTCAACGATGAACTACAACTTGGAAGTGTAAATCAAGTAAACCCTTTCCGCCCCAACTTGTTTTTCATCATAGTGTTTCCTCACAGCAATAGTAACCCTAATATATACATACCAGTAGTGACAATTTTGGAATTTTGGTTTCTTAAAAAAAACAACAACACAGAAATAGTATAAGAATACATTTTTGGCTGGGCGTGGTGGCGCACTCCTGTAATCCCAGCACTTGGGAGGCAGAGGCAGGCGGATTTCTGAGTTCGAGGCCAGCCTGGTCTACAGAGTGAGTTCCAGGACAGCCAGGACTACACAGAGAAACCCTGTCTCGAAAAAAACCAAAAAAAAAAAAGAATACATTTTTGTTTTAATCTAGCGTGCTACTTCAAAACAGCAGACTGTGATTTGCCTCATGCTCTAGCAGAAGTGTGATTTTTCCAGATGTAGATAGTTCCTGCAATCATGTGACATTTAGAATTCTGGGGACATTCAGAGGGTACATAAATGCTAGGGCCCTGAGAAGCTGGGTGGATCATTGTTGGTTGTTGTTAGTTGTTAAGTAGTCCTGAGAAAAGAAGCAGGAAGAAGAGGAGGAAGAGGAAGAGGAAGAGGAAGAGGAAGAAGAAGAAGAAGAAGAAGAAGAAGAAGAAGAAGAAGAAGAAGAAGAAGATGATGATGATGATCTTGGCAGCAAAGATCAAACTTGCCCCCCAAAGAACTCAATGCCCCTGATCATCAGGAAGCAGTCTAATGTTAATGTCGCCCCGTTTCTGACCCTCCTCCTTTCCCCTCTGTCCTTTTCTCTCCTATCTAGTGGTAGGGGGTTGAAAGGGAGAGAGGGCTGAAGAAAGAAGAACCGACAAAGGACCAGCGAGACATCCCTCTCATTTTGATTATCACAAGATGATCACTCTCAACTTTCATAGGTTAAATAACTGAGTTCAGGGAGGCCAAGTAAACCTGAGATTCTCGCTGAGCCAGGAAGAGATGGAGCAGGCCTGGGTTTCGCATCTGCCCCTCCTTCTCCACGTGCCTCCTGTTGTAGACATACAGCCTGTGCCTCAGTGTGGAGCACTAAGGAGCGAGGGGTGCCGGAGCATCAGCTTAATTAGAGTGTTCAGATGATCGCCCAGTAACCAGAGCCTAATGCTCCCCAGCTTCGGCCCCGGAATGGAACTACTGGAATGTCAGACATAAAAATGGACTTGATTTCTCCCCCCCAAAGATTTCCCCCTCTTTCATCCACGCGGTGAACATTAACAATTAATGGGAAATGCTTTTCAAGCATCGCTCTTAATATTTATGATGCCCACGAAACATACAAACATCTGCTCTGCAGAGTGATAGCTATTAAAGCACACTCCAGTGCCAAGCGCTCTCACACACGAAGATGAGTCAATGCTTAAAGCATTTGCCTCTCTGGAGCTATCGAGATGGCAAGAATTCCAAGAAGATGGGAGGAAGACAATTTTAGATTCAGCCACAAGAACGTTAGTTCATTTTATCGTGGCTGAAAACACATAGTAATTTTTAAAAATCTGTACTATTACTACTACTACTACTACTACTACTACTACTACTACTACTACTTTATGCGTATAGGTGTTTTTGCTTACAGGTCTGCCTGCACCACATGCAGGACTCTGGTCAGGGAGGCCAGAGCTGGGCATTGGATTCTCTGGAACTGAAGTAACAGGCTGTCCTGAGCTGCCATTTGGGTACTTGAAATGGAACCCCTGTCTCCTGCAAAGAGCAACAAGTGCTCTTAACCACTAAGCCCTTACCTAGTAATTTTAGTTGCACTAAGGTATTTTTAAATAGTCGATATGATCTTTTCTTGTTAGGAATGACTACACCTTAGGCCTGAAGTCAAGGTTTCTGTCTGAGAAATACAATTAGAAAGGACTCAAGGGGTGATGGATGAGATCATCCACCAGCAAGAATGATGGGTCTAAGAAACCTACCACTAAAATAAGACTAAGGATTTGAGTGTACTGAAAAACCAAACATGGCGACCTGTGCATACTTTCAGGGAGCAGGCTTGAAATGATGCTATTTCTAAGGAAATGTTACCTTTGACCTTACTTGTGAGGAGACCGTGTTAATGGTCTGACAGCAGAGCTGACTCAGAGCCATTACCTTTGCCAGAACATCCTAGGCGGCAATCAAATAACAGGTGTGTAGGTACCAGCGCGCCCAGGGTCAGCTGCTGCCCATGCACAGCAGCTAAACCGAAGACCGGAGCTTCGACGTGGGCGAGCAGCCCTGCACGGCTGCGCAGACTTCCCCAGCTGACATTTATTCAAATTGCAACAAAAATAGATTCACAACAGCCACAACAACAATAATAAAAATGGTAGCGATTGTGGAGCACTTACTAAATGTCAGATATACGCTGTATGCAAATTACCCATTGAGCCCTGGGGGCAATACTAGGAGGTAAGTGGAAAATGGATGCCTGCCCGTGGAGGTTATGTGATACATTTCAGGTCATATGCAGGTGTGGTAGAGTCCAAACTCTAACCTAGAGAAGTAGCTACTTTTTGGTTTGGGTTTTGTTGTTGTTTTGGCTTTTTGAGACAGAGTCCTGTGTGGTTACGGCTAGTCACAAACTCCCCATGTAGCTGAGGTTATCCTTGAACTAGTTCTCCTGCCTTTGCCTCCCGAGGCTGGAATTACAGGCATGCATATCCTAACTAACCCAGGGAAGCTCTATGAATGTATTTATTTATTTATTTATTGTTTTATGTAGGTATATGTGGTTGTATGTGTATGCACGTGCCAGAGGATCAACTCAAGAGACACCTTCAAAAATTCCGGCCATCTCTTCTGAGGTAGGGTTTCTCACTAGTCTGAAGCTTACCAGTTAGGTTAGGGTGGCTAGCCAGTGAACCTCAGGAATCCTCCTGTCTCTGTCTACCCAACACTAAGATTACAAGCACGTGCCGGGCGGTGGTGGCGCACACCTGTAATCCCAACACTTGGGAGGCAGAGGCAGAGGCAGGTGGATTTCTGAGTTCGAGGCCAGCCTGGTCTACAGAGTGAGTTCCAGGACAGCCCGAGCTACATAGAGAAACCCTGTCTCAAAAAACCAAAAAAACAAAACAAAACAAAACAAAAAAACAAAAACAAAAACAAAAAACCAAAAAACAAAAACAAAACCAAGCACGTGCTACCACATCTGCCCTTTTTACAGTGGTCCTAGGGATTTGAACCCAGGGCCTCATACTTGGAAAGTAAGCACTTTGCCGTTGTTGCTCCAGCCCCTGCTAGCCCCTGCTATTTGCTTTTTTGTTTGTTTGGTTTTTGGTTTTTTTTTTCCGAGACAGAGTTTCTCTGTATAGCCCTGGCTGTCCTGGAACTCATTTTGTAGACCAGACTGGCCTCGAACTCTGAAATCTGCCTACCACTGCCTCCCAAGTGCTGGGATTAAAGGCGTGTGCAACCACTGCCTGGCTTATTATTATATCTTTAGTGCAAAGAACAGCGTCTGACGAATGATAAACACTGAAGAATTATTCACTGAGGTAACACATAGGAGGCTGGGAATGTGGCTCAGTCAGTTGACTGTTTGCTTAGCGTGTAGGAAGCCAGCCCTAGGTTTGATCCCCAGAACTACCTCAGCCCGCTAACCACAACAGGTGGTTTGTCCCTGAAATCCTAGAGTTCAGGAGATGAGGCTGGAGGATCAGAAATTTAAGGTTATCCTTTCCTACATAATGAATTCAAGACCAGCCTGAGATATATGAGGCCCTGCCTTGGAACAAACAAATAAATACCTGAGGGCTACAGAGATGTTCCAGCAGTTAGGAATGTTAGATGCTCTTACAGAGGGTTGAAGTTTGGGTCCCAGGACCCACTTCAGGAGACTTGAAACTTGTAATTCCAGTTCCAGGGAATTAACACACATGTATGTGTATGTGCACTCATGCATAGACGCGTGCATAAATAAAAATAAATCTCTAAGAATATATCAAGTGAAAAGTAAAATTGAGTAGCAGTCTTGGGCAGAAGTATTAGCTCATTGATTAATTTAATTAGTTAAGTAATTAATTTTGGGGGCTGGGACTAAACCCAGGCAAGTGCTCCACCATTGAACTAAATCCTCAATTCTAAGATGATTAATAATTTAGATAGTAAGAAGCAAGTTTAGCCAGAGTTCCTGGGGACAGAAATTCTGACACAGGACTCATTGCCCTGAGCTGCTCTCCGCCCAGCCTCGTGCCTCTGCCCTCCCCGGCCCATGTGCCCTTCCCTCTGTGGACTTCCTCTGCCCACTTACCATAATTTTTGGCTTTTGTGAAAGCTGGTCATTGATGCCAACTGCAGCTCCACCTCAACGTGCCCTTCTAGAGCCCCAGTGCTTACCGTAGTCAGAGCACACTGACTCATTCTCTGCAGATAGCACACAGTGGGGAGGCCGGGCTCGAGAGCCCTCCAGTTGTTCAATTAGCAAGGCTGAAGTGTTTGGTAAAAATGGTCAACTGATCTTCCGCTTTCCTCAAGAGAACACTTCAACAGAAAGGGCTGTGGGCTGAGTACACCCCCAAACTGCCTCCCTACAAATGTCAAGCTGATCTCGCTCTCCTTTTGAATCTAGATAAGTTTTGAAAACCATGGAGGAGTCTATTTTAAATTACACTGAAAATTTACCGTCGGATTGTATTTTAACAGAGCGCTTCTATGCACTGCCATTTTCCAGTTGCCTGCGTTTTCAATTTCGCTCTTTGATTGCTGAAGACATAGACATCTTTTCCTCCTTGCCATGCAATGAAAATGTTCTATTTTCATACGGTCTGTGTTAGTCATAGTGTTTGCATTTTCATTACAATATCAAGAAGTTGCTCCATTCCACTCTTTTTTTCCAGGGCTGCTAAGGGTTTCTGATAAGTTTCTTGTGATAATTGCATTATGATCCTCTCCCTTTTATGTTTCAGACTTCTATGGTTTTTGAAGCTTGAAGAGAATTGCCTAAAATTTTCCTTGTGGCTCATGATTAATGCTAACGCTGAAGAGCCCCCCATTGCCCCTAATTTACAAGTGAATTCCAAAAGCTCATTTGTAAGCCAGTTGTTTGGGACTTGAAATACATTTTCCTAGTGGTCTAGGAGAGGTTATTTAACCTATAATATATTCACTCCATTATTCCATAAAGAACCGCTATTTGCCTGCCACTGCGGGAAGCGACTGTGTGTGTATGGATGGAATTACTGGTTAGCAATTCCACTCAAAACACGAACAAGAGGCCAGAGAGATGGCTCAGCAGGTGAGGGCACTTGCCTCTGTGCCTCTTGAATTGAGCTCAATCCCCAGAATCCACAGGGTGGAAGGAGAGAACCAACTCCTGTAAATTGCCCTCTGACCTCCACACACGTATCATAGCATATGCCCCAGTCAGTAAATAAATGTTACTGCACCCTTTCCACAACACACACACACACACACACACACACATTTATATTTATAATTTATATTTATATTTAGTGTATCAGTATTTTGCTTCGTGTATATATGTGCACCACATACTGTCTGGTGCCTGTGGGGGCCAGAAGAGGCCATCAGATCCTCCTGGAACTGAAGACAGATGGTTGTTAGTCACCATGTGGGAGCTGGGGATTGAACCTGGTTCCTTTGTAAAAGCAACAAATGCTCTTAACTGCTGAGCCATCTCCCCAGTCTCTGAGAAATCTACCATTTTGTTTGTTTATTTGTGTTTCAACACAGAGTCTCACTGTGTAGCCATGGCTCTCCTGGAACTTGCTCTGTTGACAGGTTGGCCTCAAACTCAGAAATCCACCTTTCTCTCTGCCTCTGCCTCTGCCTGCATGTGCTACCACTGCCTGTGGTTCCATCTTTTAAAATCTTTAATCCTAACCAATCTGGCTAGTAGTTCCACTCAAAAAAAATTTACAAAACAGGTATTTTAAAACATTTTATTGATATATAATATATATTCAGAAAAAATGTGTGTGCCTGACTGAACCCAAGAAACTAGCAAGAAGCAGACAGTATGGACACTC
This sequence comes from Apodemus agrarius, assembly GCA_964023405.1. NCBI lineage: Eukaryota > Metazoa > Chordata > Mammalia > Rodentia > Muridae > Apodemus > Apodemus agrarius. The sequence continues at coordinate 72,552,649 of OZ030015.1, read as the reverse complement.
CAGAAGCTGCCCCGTGTTTCCTTACAGTTACTGTAGCCCCAAAGGAAGTTAGTCAAACATTAGCTAAGGAGGACTGTGGTCACGGGATGATGTCTTGTCCGGGAGGAAGGATGTTTAAATCCTAGTGTGCCCATTTGGGACTCAGTGTGTCCCCAGACTTCTTGTTGGTTATGCTTCGGTTCAGATGCATATTAACTGAACACCTAAGATGTCAGGCGGCTACAGAGGTGGCCTGCTTACCTTTCACGTGCAGGCGCTACTCAGGGTTGGTTTGTAATGTCATCGTTATCCTAGATCCACGGTTTGTAATGTCTTCTTCATCCTAGATGACAGATTGCATCTATGTCAACCACTTAGGGCGAGGCCAGTGATTGAACTGTCTCCGCATTCCAGAAAGCAAAGGAGCCCAGACTCGGGAGAGCCTTATATCTATCTCCCTGATGCTTCAAGGAACCTGCCCTTCAGAGACCCTGCCTGGTCACAATCTAATTATCAGGGCTATGGCTTTTAAAGAAAGCTGGTCTTTTAGCTACTGTGTCCCCCCTCCCCCTGCCAGGAATATGGGGATTCTTTTTTCACTGAGAGGAGAGGTCAGCTCTGACCGGCCTGGACCGCATCCTGTAGCTCAGGCTAGCTTTGAACTTTTGGTGATGCTCCTGCCTCAGAGCACTTAGATTACAGGAGTGAGGCACCATGCCTAGCTAGAGATTCTGAAGAGTATAAAGAAGGGAAGGCTGGCCTGGGGAGACAGCAGCTACAGTAACCACACTGGGTTTTGTTGCTGTTTCTCACATCACACTGCCTAAGGAGAATTCTTTCCCTAAGACAGGAGACCCAGGTGCCATGTTTGAGAAGCTGAGAGAGAAAAGAAAAAAAAAATCTAAAAAATGACCTCCTAGCTAGATTCATTTATTTGCTGTAGAGCCTGGATCCAGACAGCAAAATTTCTAAACCTGAGAGTGTTACAAGTAGAATATCACAGTATATCTTGTCTTTAATTATAGAGGAGTCAGTCAAAAAAAATTTCCTAGAAAGTATGTGTGAGTGTGCGTGCAGGTGTGTTTGTGTGTGTGTGTGTGTGTGTGTGTGAGTATATGTGTGAATGACTATGTGTGTGAGTGTGTGAATGTAGGTGAGTGTGTGTGAGTTTATGTGTGTGTGTGACTGAATGTATATGTGAGTATGTGTGAGTGTGTTACTAAGTGTGTGTGAGTATTTGTGTATATGTGTGTGAGTGTATGTGAGTGTGTGTCAGGCATTGGTTGGCTAGTAACATCCACAGTATTTAGTCCTCAAAGGCATAGTTTCTTTCAAGTTTTGTATTTCTGAGGTCAGCGAAAAGGTAAATATAAATTACAGTAGTGCCCGGCTTATCATTACATGGATTTCTATCTAGAACAAGTTAGGTCTTGTATCTCTCAAGAAAGACGACTCACATAAAGAGACCTGCGTGCCGTGATTACAAGGCAGGTGCCGCTCCCGTCTCCCCTCTCCAACGTATTATTAATGTCGGGCTCCGTTCCAACACGAACCCTCTAGGGTGGGGTGAGATGCAGAAGAAGCTGAACTCTGAGGCCTTTCTGCCTGTCATTGTGGAACAGGTGAAGTCTGGTTAGTGCGACCCTCCAGGGCAGCCTCCTGTCTGTAGAACTAAAGATGTAAACACCGGGAAGAGGAGGCGGCGGAGGGGCCCACCAGCAGCTGCTGGTGAGTGGGAGCATTGTCTGGGCTTAATTAGGAGACTGGCAGGGAACGGGGCTGGCAGACAGGAACTGTGGAGGGAAGGCAAGGAGAGGGACCCAGGGAGGTTCCCAGATTAGGCAAGGGAGTTGAAATAAACACCCAGAGAGCCCCAGGCTCCCGGGAGCCGCTGTAGAGGGCAGGCCAGGTGTTTTGAGTCTTGGACTGTCCCGGCGCACCTGCACCTGCGTGGTGCCAGGGAAACAGAGGCATAAACAGAAGGGCCCTGCCCGGGAACACTGATGCCCTCCAGCCTCTTTCGAGGGCCATGGATTAAATACAGATCAGTGTAGCCAGTGACATAAAAGAAAGGTAAATGAAAGTTCTAGAAATCCAGGGGGACAGCAATAAACCTGCAGGATCGTGAAGTGGGATGGAGTTGGGGAGGGGACCGAGGAAGGCTTGAAATTCCTGCGTCCTGTGGTTAGGGGCTGAAGGCCAGGGGAGAGGTGTGGAGGTCTTATGGTAAGAAGAGTGGCCGGGCAGTGGTGGCACACGCCTTTAATCCTAGCACTTGGGAGGCAGAGGCAGGCCGATTTCTGAGTTTGAGGCTAGCCTGGTCTACAGAGTGAGTTCCAGGACAGCCAGGGCTACACAGAGAAACCCTGTCTCAAAAAAATCAGAGAGAGAGAGAGAGAGAGAGAGAGAGAGAGAGATTGAGAAAAGAGTGGTGGTTTTGGCGGTGGGTGGTCTTGGAACACAGAAATGATGGCAGGTAATATAATCCCACTGTTCTGAAAAGCTAAGATGGCATCCAGGACCTTGTAACCCAGACTCTGCCCTGGGCCAGAGCTTGCAAAGGAGATACCAGGAAGCATCTGCTCTCTCCCCTGCTCTGCAGTTTCCACTTCTGTCCCCATTTCCCTTTCGAACCTCAGCTCTGCCTACCCCAAGGGCAGTCTTTATCACAGGGCTATGTGGTAGCACTGTGTGTGACCTTCCGGCTGAGGGTCACCAGGTGGAGAAGCTAGCGTGAGTCGGGAAGTGTGGGAGTGGAGACGGCAGGAGAGCGAGAGAGGGAGCGATGCAGCCGCAGCTCTTCCTGTACGAGTGTCTTCAAGAGGCCATGGCAAGGCGACTGCTGAGTCGGGGTGGCAATGGCTAGGAAGGACAGGAGAGGAGAGGACACAGATGCAGGGGAAAAAGCAGAGCGGGGCTCCAGAACCTACTGCATCCCCACTAGGTAACAAGCAGAAAGGCCAAGGGCAAGGAGGAGAGGAAGAAAAGGTCATATGGCAAGACGGCATATTTTGTCTGTCTGTCTGTCTCTCTATTTTGTTTTTCTAGGAGGGTTTCTCTGTATAGCCCTGGTTGTCCTGGAGCTTGCTCTGTAGATTAGGCTGTCCTGGAACTCACAGAGATCCACCTGCCTCCTGAGTGCTGGGATTAAAAAGCATTTCTCCACCACTGCCTGGCTTACAAATTTTCATCATATATATATAAATATGTGTGTGTGTGTGTGTGTGTGTGTGTGTATGTATGTATATGTATATATATGCATGTATTTGTGGTATTAGAGATTGTGGGTTGGGGTATAGGGACTCACATGTCTCACATTTACTATTTAAGTTCCCTATGTATGTTACATCCCCAAAATACATCTTATAAAAAAAATTTTTCCCTAAGATGTATTGCCTAGCCTGGGCTGAGGAGATCCTCCTACCACAGCTTCCGAATTATACTAGGACCACAGGGAGAGAAACAGTGCGTCATTCACCAATACATTCTTAATTTTTTTTATGACTTTGTTTTACGATTTTCAATTTTTCCCATCCTTCCTTTAGCCTTTCCTCCATTTGGGCAGCTAGATGTTCTGGCATCTGTTACCTCTGGAAAAAAAGTCCAAAAGACAATCTAAGGCCTTGATGCAGAAGAGATGGGAAGCAGAGCGGGAGAGAGGCTTCTCTTCTCCCAGGAGAGAAAAAGTGAGTGGGGACAAGGAGAGAGGGGGGGGTGGCCAGTGTGTGGACATGCTGGCCACCTCAGGCACTTAACCCACCTGGTCAAACTCCAGGGAAATGAGGGAGTCACAGAGCCGCCAGAGAAGATTAGACAATGCAGGAGGAAATGACCAGAGTCTCCGCTGTCAGGGAGAGCCTGGAGGAGGGGACAACAGGACTCTAGCCCAGTGACCGCACACATAGCCAGGTGTGCCTGCCGCTCCCCGTTGTCAGTTTCGTGGAGAGAGATGAACCTCTGTGCACGCCTGTGGAGGGGTGTCTTGATTGCATCCGTTGACCTGGGAAGCCAGGCCCACTTCCGGCAGAGCATTCTCTGAGACCCTGGACTGTACACATTGGAGAGGGGGCCTAGGCAGCAACACGAATTTGTTTCTTTCGGCCTGTGTACTGAGTGTTAGCAGCCACTCCAGGCTCCAGCTGCCGGCGACGGCGTCCTGCTGTGACAGGCTGTGCTTTGAATTGTGAGCTAAAATAAACTCTCCTTCCCTCCCTCCATCAGCCTCTGTCAGAGCATTTCATCACAGCAACAGAAGAGAAACTGAGACCCCATGTGGAAGAGCCTACTGTACCCCGCCTCTCACTGCTGGCTAGAGGACAGATGGGCTCCCAAGGGTGGACAGAACGAGTGTCAACTAAGTCATAATCCCAAGGCAACCTACAGAAGGAAGGCAGATATAAGACATATAAGTTCCAGGCCACCCAGGGCTACCTAGTGAGACCCTGTCTCAAAAAATAAAAACAAAAACCATTTACCACCCGCAATCCCTGCCTCACCTTGCAACTTATTTGTAACTTGGATAAATAGGAGATGTTTTTGCTTGTTTTTAGAGATGGGTCTCACATAGTTCAGGCTGGTCTTGAACTTAACATTCAGTGGAAGATGACCTTGAACATCTGATGGTGCTACCTCCACTTCTTGGAATTCAGGCTTGGGCCACCATTGCAAGCATGCTATGTCAGGAATTTAGACACATTTCTGTCTTCTCAATCTCAGAATTTATTGAATAACAATAAACCCACAAACTGTCAGTTTCATGAAAAGAAATTTGCCAAGTTATTTTAACTTCCTTTAGTAGCCAAAGAAAATGTGTGTGTGTGTGTGTGTGTGTGTGTGTGTGTGTGTGCGCGCGCGCGCGCGCGCGCGCGCACAAATGAGCACACCTGTGTGTATTTGTGTCTGGAAATCAGAGGTCAGCTTCAGGTGTTGGACCTCAGGGACACCCTCTTTTGTTCTTGTTTCTGGTTTTGGCAAGGATATTTCACTAAGTGGGGGTGGCTCAAGTCTTTTGTTTGTTTGTTTGTTTGTTGTATGAAAGTACACTGTAGCTGTTTTCAGACACCCCAGAAGACGGCATCAGATCCCACTACAGATGGTTGTGAGCCACCGTGTGGTTGGTGGGAATTGAACTCAGGACCTGTGGAAGAGCAGTCAGTGCTCTTAACCGCTGAGCCATCTCTCCAGCCCGGCTCAAGTCTTTTGAAACCTCCAGTGACACACTTCCTCCAGCAAGACTACAGAGCCCAGTCCTACCCAACCAACTCCACCAACTGGAAACCAAGTATTTAGACATCCGAGTTTAGGGGGAACATTTTCATTCAAATTACCACAGCTGTCTAAGGAAAGATGAGCTCTCAAATCAAAGGGAGCGTATAGCTCAGTGGTAGAGTATGTGCTTAGCATACATGAAGCACCAAGTTGGATCCCTAGCAAAGGGATCACACACACACACACACACACACACACACACACACACACATAGATGGAAAAGAAAAATTGTGAAGAATACACATGATAGAGTTATGAGTATTTCTGTTAGCCTGAGGCAAGAAAGTTTATGTACTACTCTATTTGAATATTTATTCATTACAGGAATAGTTAAATTAGTGCTTTCATTTAAAGCCCCCCAAGGCATCGTGTTTTCAGAAAAACTAATGATCACTTCCTGCTAACTCCAACTGACTTCTGTATATTTTTCTTCTTATCTTGGTGTTGGGGGGAGGAAGTCATAAAGCTAAGCATCTGGTTTCAGTGTTAGTCTTCAAAGGTGCAGATTCTCCTTCTGCGGCAGAGCTGGGGCTCGGAGCCCCTTTCACTCTTCATTTATCTCCTGAGTGTTCTTGCACAGTGTAATCGGCTGGGCCACCCAGAGATGAGGCAGCAGTCTTTTGTAAAGGATGCTCCCTTTTTGGTGTGTTTTTTGAGTGGCAGAAGCCATATCATATTAGTTCAGGTACCTTTCTTTAGCCAAAGATTTCTTTTCTTTTCCTCCCTCCCTCCCTCCTTCTTTCCCTCCCTCCCTCTTTCCTTTCCTCTCTTCCTCCCTCCTTCTCTTCCTCCCTTCCCTTCTTTTTTCCTTCTGTTTTTTTTTTTTTTTTTATTTCTTTGAGACAAGGTCTCACTATGGATGCTTGGCTGGATAGGAATTTGCTTTGTAGACCAGGCTGGCTTTGAACAAATAGAGACTCACCCGTCTGCCTCTCAAGTGCTGGTATTAAGGGTATGTACCACCGCAACTGGCCTAGCCAAAGGACTCCCCATCTAAATAGCAACCAGTCCCAACCCTGCTTAGCATCTGAGCTCAGACAGGATTGGAACATGCTCTGGGTGGTGTAGCTGTGGACTAGCCAAAGAACAGATGCTATGACGTCAGTCAGAGAGCCACAAATGAGCTGAGAATCACTCGGGCCAGCGCAATGAGTGGGTGATTACACCTCACTACATAGTTTAACATAAGTACACATTTTAGGGCTCCTGATGGAGGCTACAGAAACCATCCTGAAGTAGATTAAAGCTAATCAGGGAATTTTAAATTTATGGTGGTGGGGACTCTCAGGGAAGGGGGCAACCAGGTTCAAGAAGTGGCAGTGAACGGAGGGGAGCCGCCAGGGTATTGGCCTTCTTGCTTCTCTCTGTACAAGGTCATCCTTCTGTCTGTGCTATGGAGGGCTTTCTGTCACTGTTAAGTCTGAAGACTCCTAAGGGCCCCTGGACAAATGCTTTGCCGATGTCACTTTTTTTTTTTTTTTTTGTTTTTTTGTTTTTTTGTTTTTTCGAGACAGGGTTTCTCTATGTAGCCCTGGCTGTCCTGGAACTCACTCTGTAGACCAGGCTGCCGATGTCACTTTTTACATGCATTTATTTGCTCTGTTTATATGTGCATGTGTGTATACACGTGTGGATGGACACATGCCATGGCACAGCTGTGGAGGTCAGAGGGCAACCTGTGGGAATCAATTCTCCATCCACTATTTAGGTCCAAGGGATCAAACTCAGGTCATCGGCTTGGCAGTGAGGACCCCTGCTCACAGAGCTGTCTCACTGGCCCCCAGAGAAAACTGTAAAAGAAAAACAAACAAACAAACAAAAAAACTTGCAAGAATTTCAGAGCCTTTCTATAGGAGGCTGGCCACATTAGGAAGTATATAGTCAATAGGGAAACATTATTGAGAGCATGTCTTAATCATCTATGGAAAAATCCTTTTTATTTTTCTAGGAAATAATAATTTCAAATTATATGTCAATAAAATGAGAAACTATACACAACTTATAATCAATAATACCTAATATATTCCTGACGTGTCCCATGCCTTTGAAAAAAATTGATGTTCTTTTTTAATGGCTACACACACACACACACACACACACACACACACAGTCATATACAAGCACACTTGAGCACAAGACATTATAAGATAAGATGCTGAGAGGGTTTTATTTATTTATTTTTTTGGTAGAATTTTGAGAATAAAATACGAGGACTTTGTCTAGATAAATCAAAGGCTTCTATTATGACACACACTTACACAAATGAACTCAGTGCTGCTTCCTGCTGAGGTCTGCTCTACCCCTCCCCCCCCCCATAGCTGTAGCCATCTTGTTCCATGCCCACCAGCTATTTCATATCGTTGCTGTAATATGTCTGCCAGTCAGGGACACACAAAAATAACTTGACTCAGAGCAAAGTCATGCTGATCACACACCCTTTTATGTTCTGAATGTTCTGGGGTTTGTTAATCGGAAGAGATTCCACAAAGCTGTGTACGTAGGACCCATCAGATTAAAAGTCAATGTGAACTGTTATGTCTAAAATGGCCACCAGGCAGCACTTCCTGCCCCTGCATGTAAGCTCGAGGTAGTTGTTGTGTCTTTTTCTTGGCACCGAGAATTGTTCACTGTCGTAGCCTCAGAGAAATCTGAGTTGTGGCCCTGATCCATCAGTATTAGGATGTGCAGCCAATAAACCATCTCTGTCTGTCTGAGATCGGTATTTGTGTGGTTTGTGGGGTGACTCCTGGACCCCAACACTTCCAGTTAACTCATTCAACTGAAGGACATTTACTAGTAACTACATACTTTTTAAAAATGTACAAGAAATGTAAAGAGTAGGAAAAAGCATTTAAAATTGTTCCATTAATTTTGACTTTATTATAATGATTGAAAACTAAGGCAATGTCAGGTCAAAAATTTACCCTCTTCAGAAATATCTAATTATTTTCATTTTTCTTTCTAATTGTTAATTATTTTGGTTTGGACATTTCTAAAACATTCTGAAACCTGTTAAAATATATGCTGATATATTTGCAGAAGACAGACTTTTTAAAAATAAGTAGGGGGTGAGGAGATGGCTCAGCTGATGAGGTGCTTGCTGAGCAAGCTTCAGGGCCTGAGTTCAAATCCCCAGCGCCTTGGTGACAGCCCCGTGTGGTGGTGTTCACCTGTAAATTCAGCTCTGGGGAATCCCAGGCAGGAGGATCCCAGGGGCTCACTGGGCAGCCAGTGAGTTTCGGGTTTAGTGAGAGACCCTGTCTGAGAAACTAAGGTGGAGAGCAATAGAGGAGGAGACCTGATGTTGAACACCAGCCTCCCCAGGATCGTGCACAGACATGCATACCTGCACCCATACAGACACAACCGTACCCATACAAAGGCAACTAGAATCTTATTGGTATGTAAATTTACTTCAGTAGGAATAAATCTATATAGAGCTTAGTTTATAACTCTTACTATAATAGAAGCTTATGTGTATTTATTTACTTTAAAATTTTGCTAGTTGGCTCAAAATATTTGAAAAAAATAAACTTATTTTAAAATTCTAGTGCCTCCTCCCAAAAAATATTCATGACAGCAACTTCCCCCCATTGGTTACCAAGTTACACACATACCATCAGACACAAAATGTAGGCTTTCAGGTAAAGGTGTCTGCTGTGCTAACCTGGCACCTGGAGGTCAATCTCTCATAATGGTGAAAGGAGGGAGGGAGGGACCCAACTCCAGGTTTCTGTCTGACCTCCACGTGCATGTTATGACACGCCCCCCCCACTGTTTATACACACACAAGAATGCAATTATAACTAAAAAAAATAAATTAGGAATACAAAATACATTTTTACAGTGTTTTTTTTTTCTCACCGTCTGTAATGCACAGTTGAAGTTACCTAAATCATGTGAAAAAGCCAGGCATAGTGATGCACACCTTTAATCCCAGCACACAGGAAGGAAAAGCAAGTGATTCTCTGTGAGTTTGAGGCCAGCTTGGTCTCATGGTGAGTTCTAAGAGAGACAGGGATATGTAGAGAGACTGTTTTCAATAATAATAATAATAATAATAATAATAATAATAATATGATGATGATGATGATGTGAACAACACACATCTTAGAACTAACTGTGTAAATACTTGGTGCAGAAGAAATCCGGAATGTAAATCCTTTGACCCTGAAAGAAGGTTGTATTTATAGTTGTAGGCATATATAACATAGCAATTAATGAAAAAGAGCCCATGATATTTCCAGGTATCAAGGAGAGATACATGGGAAGAGTTGGAGGGAAGAGAAGGGAAGGGAAAATTATATAATTGTATTTTAACTTTAAATAATTTAGAATAATTTTAATTGAAATATTTTATGGATTTATTTATCTTATTATGTATGAGTATTTAGCCTGCATACACACACACACACACACACACACACACACACACACACACAGTGCATGTCCTGTACTCACAGAGTTCAGAAGAGGGCATCAGATCTCCTAGGACCAGAATTGCAGATGTTTGTGAGATATGATGTGCTCCACGTCTAACCAGGATCTCCAGCAAGAACAACCAGTACTCTTTTGTTTTGTTTTGTTTTGTTTTGTTTTTTCGAGACAGGGTTTCTCTGTGTAGCTCTGGCTGTCCTGGAACTCACTCTGTTGACCAGGCTGGCCTCGTACTCAGAAATCTGCCTGCCTCTGCCTCCCAAGTGCTGAGATTAAAGGCGTGCGCCACCACCGCCTGGCCACAACCAGTACTCTTAACCTTTGAGCCAACTGTCTGACTCTTTTTTTTTTTTTTTTTAACCAAACCAAACCAAACCAAACCAAACCAAACCAAACCAAACCAAACCAAACCAAACCAAACAAAAAACAGGCTAGGGATGACTTCTACCACCATCTGGTAAAAGGCCTTCTGAAATCCACCAGGAGGAAACTGGCATCAATCCTCCTGCCTCACATATTGCTGAGGCTGACTGGTCAGCAGACCCAGGCAGCTTGGACAGTGTTAGGGATTTTCCTGGGAGAGCTTTTGAAAGAAAAGCAAGCAAGAGGCCCTTGGTCTCCACATCCTGCATAGTCCAGTACAGATAGCATCAGGAGCATAGTGCTAGCCAGAGGGGAGAGAGCAGAGCAGCATCTCGGAGTACCACCCATCCCTGGACCAGCGAGGATGTTGTCATCAGCCTGTATGGCCATCTGTTCCACTGGGGATGCTTACATCAGTAGTTGGAGACCAGACCTAACAGACAGGTGTGTCCCATTTACAAAGCCAGCCTGAACCCAGACACGGTCCTCCTGAGTCATGGCAGGGCGAACATGGAGCAGCAGAAGCTCCAAAGGAAGAGCACTTCTGTCCTGAAGGCCAGAGACTAGAGCAGGACAAGAGAAGGTATTTTCAGGGATTGCATTTGCACATGGTGGCTTCCTGCCTGGATATTTGCCATAGCATTTAACATCAATGACCTCTGCCATACCGGGACACCCCAGTATATGGATAAACACTTCCCACCACACCTTTTACTGCTCCTGTCCCTGATGATCATGTTCAGGCTTTTGCATCCATAGCAGGACACTGCATAGTGACAAGCCACACCCCAAGTCCTGGTGTTTGGTCTCCTGGCTGAACTTGACCCATGCAATCAGAGATTAGAAACACGTCAAGGAGTCTGGCTCCTCTGGGAGAGTTTCAGGACTCACATCCTGTTGGCCAAGACCCCCACGGGTAGCCACTGCTGCAAATACCCTTCGGTAGCTCCAGGTCTCAGCAACGTTAAGCCCCTGCCATGGCTGGCAGTGTGAAATCCTGTCCCAGCCTGCTCAGCAGGTCCTAACTCTACACGGGGAAGGGATGGGAAGAAAGAATCGGTTAGAGTTTCTTTTTGCCAGAGTGTTCTATTACAAAACAAAGAGATGAACCAAAGGGTATTTATGGAAACGTACTTTCATCTCTTTAAATACCCGTTGGTAAGTGGCCTCCAAGGTCAGGGGGAGCTTCTTATACAAAGGCTTCCTTCTATATCTCAGGGCTGCTCTGTCTGCTGTCCTCCCCTCTCCTTGGCAGAACACAGAGACTTCTTTCCCAAGAAGAGCAGAAGCCCAGCAGCCAGAACGGAATGTTTTCATGAATTCAGCGAAGACTCAAAGGTCTTCTATTGGTTTGGGGCCAGGAGTAGCTCACATGACCTTCCACTTGCCTCCCTTAGGTGCTTCTCCCTGGTGAGATGCACTGCCTCACCCATGAATTCCTCCCCCTGACCCCCTAGCTTTTAACTCAAAGCCACATGCACCTAACTCTCTTCCAGAAGCCAAGCAGCCTGGGCCACTGCTAGAGCAGAGATGAACTGTTGTGCATTAGGGAAAACCTGGAATACAGCCTTTGGGGAGAGTCGGAACTCTGATGTAGGAGCTCCCAAAAAGGAACAGTCCCTTCCACTACAGAGCTCAGCGCATTCCCCTCAGAATCCGCCCGAGGCTTTGCCAGGTTAGGCCAACTGCGTGTGGAAGATCTTCACCCTCAGAAGCCAATGAAGAGGCAGGAAATCAGGGATTGGAGAGACCCACTCTACTGATCCCTGAGCCAGCGAGCTCTGAGACCCGTAAAGCTGGGGACGATAGTGGTCTGCTGTAGTCTTCTGCCTATAGAATCAGGGCACCAACTTTACAAAGTGCCTGATTAGAATCAGATTAGAATCATTGTGCCGGGCGTGGTGGCGCACGCCTGTAATCCCAGCACTTGGGAGGCAGATGCAGGCAGATTTCTGAGTTCGAGGCCAGCCTGGACTACAGAGTGAGTTCCAGGACAGCCAGGACTACACAGAGAAACCCTCTCTCAAAAAACCAAAAAAAAAAAAAAAAAAAAAAAAAAAAAAAAGGTTCATTGTTGAGGCAAAGGGGAGATGGATGGTTCAGTCAGTGAAGGTGCTTATGCAAGTCCCATGACCTGAATTTGATCCCTGGAATCCACATAAAGGTGGAAGGAGAGAACTGACTCCGTGAAGTTGTCCTCTGACCTCCACAGGCATGCTGTGGCATGCACAGGCCCACACAAATACACAGGTAATAATAATAATAATAATAATAATAATAATAATAATAATAAATTAAAAAATACAACCTTGGGAAACCCCTCAAGTGTTCTTTTTATGACCTGGAAAATCCCTACATCACATGGGCCTCTGGATAGCGTCTGTTCTTGAGAAAATTATTAGGATCTCTAGATGGAGTGGTCTCAACTATTGGAGGGAAAACTTCAGTCCAGGAACCCAAGGGAGATGAGCTCTTGGGAGGAACTTAAAAGAGGGATAGTGGGCGAACACGCAGCACATCTTTCGGATCCCAGTGCAATGGAGTGCTCTCAGGAAAGCTCTCCCAGGAGCACACTGGGCGAGCCAGGGTGGCCGTGTGCTCTTCGCCTGCGAGCCTTGCAGGTTCTCACACACCTCCTGCCAGGACCTGGGGCTTCTAGGGAGCCATCTTGAGATCCCTGACTGAGTCCTCACAGTGAGTCCTTTCCACTCTGCAGGCTCACCCTCAGCCCAGGGAGCTTCCCAGTCTTTTCCTTCTCTGCCTACTTCCTCTTCCTGCCATCCTTGTGGACAAGGACCAAGTCCTGACCACAGTCAGAAAATGGCAGTACTAGCAGCAACACCCCTTGACCTGTCAATAATGTTTGCTGCTGTGTAAGTGACTTGATTTAGAATCGAATACATGGCTTAAAAGATTGGAAGAAAGTTCCTAGAGCTGAATTATAGTCCTTTACCAGGGATCACAAGGATTAACCAATGATTTTTTTTTTTTTTTTACATATACATTGTAGAAAACTAGCTCTTGCTTTTTCAAAAACAGTTTAAGCCAGGCATAGTGCCTATAATCCTAGCCAAGTCTAGCCTGGGCTACCGAGTGAGTTCCAGTTTAGCCTGGACTACAGAATAAAACTGTCTACAAACAATAACAAAAAATTGTAATTGTGTATGCATGCATTTCTAGGCAATGTATTACTTAGTTTAGTTTGTGAAATTCTGTTTATAAAAATATTTTCTGCTACATTTTTTCCAACTAGGTCCCTTTCAGCCACTTTCCTTACTATGAAGGAGAAATAATAGTAATTGTATATAGGATTGTTACAAGCAAGCTTTAATATGCTCTCTTAGATCCTTTTTTAGAAGAAAGAGATAGTGTGCATGTGTGTGTGTGAGCCTGTGTGTGTGTGTCTGTGAGCCTGGGTGTGCATGTGTATATGTGTGTGCATGTGTATATGTGTGTGCATGTGTCTGTGTACATATGTCTGTGCATCTGTGTACATATGTATGTGCATGTGTGTGCATGTGTCTGTGTACATATGTATGTGCATATGTGTGTATGTGTGTCTTTGAGCCCATATGTGCAGGCTCAAGCATGCATGTGCATGTGTGTGTTGTATGCACTTAATGTGGAGTACATCTGCACTTACACATGCAGTAGAGGCCAGAGGAGGACTCTACTGTCTTGTTCTATTGATTCCTCCTTATTTCCTTGTGACAGAGTTGTTTTTTTTTTTTTTTTTTTTTTGGTTTGGGGCTGTTTTGGTGTTTTTGGCTTTTTGAAATAGGGTTTCTCTGTGTAGTCCTGGCTGTCCTGGAACTTTGTAGACCAGGCTGGCCTTGAACAAAGGCCTCTACTACTGCCTCTGCCTCCAGTGCTGGGATTAAAGGTGTGTGCTGCCTCCTCCAGGTGTGACAGAGTGTTTTACTAAACATGGAGCTAGGCCGTAGCCAGCAAGGCCTGGTGATCCTGTCTCCACCCACCATGGTGCTGGGGTTACAGGCCCCATTGCTGCCTCAGTTTACTTCTTATGTAGCTCTGGGTATTTGAACTCAGGTCCTCACTCTTGCACACACTTCCCACTCCTTCCTAAGAGGAAAAAAGATTCATCTTATGGCTTACTGCTGCCTTTTAGAAGATGACCCATGTCCCTTCTATGGGTCGTTTAGAATGTTCTTTTAAACCCACTTAGAATTACTAATCTTATACTATTGACATTTCCTTCTAATCTATCTATATCTGTCATGCTTTCATGTTCTATGTGGTCCTTTCATGAGTCACTGTGGTCATTTTAAGGGTCCTTGTCTCCTTTATTTTATTGCATATTGGAGTTTTCCTCCTTTTATATTTTATTTAATAAATTTAATTATATGTATTTATTTGTGTATGTGTTCATGTGTGTGCATGTTTGTGTGCCTGTGCACGTGCATGTCTGCGTGTGTGTGTGTGTGTGTGTGTGTGTGTGTGTGTTGGGGTGGACAGGTGGGTACACTAGTGTAACCATGCTCATATGGAGGTCGGCAGACAACTTGTGGGAACCAATCCTCTCTTTCTACCACGTGAATTCCAGGGATTGAACTCAGGTTGTCAGGCATAGTGAACCCATTGAACCATCTCCTCAGACCTCCATATTTGATTTTTAAACGTGGTCCTTTAAAGATTATTTAACAATCTGTACATGTAGCTGGTATGGTGACACACACCTTTAATCCCAGGACTCAGAATGCAGAAGTAGGCGAATCTCTGAGTTATAGGCTAGCCTGGTCTACAGAGTGAGTTCTAGGACATCTAGGGCTATGCAGAGAAACTGTGTTTCAAAATACAAAAATAAATAATTAAATAAAAATAATAAAATAAAATAAAACTTTAAAAAATTGTATATGACAATTCCAATTATTCAACTTTGAGACTATGGGTTTGACATATCTGTAGACTCATATCTGTAACCATAAGGACATATGTAGTAATGCCTTTTAAAAAGATTTGTTTATTTATAACCCATTGCATGAGTATTTTGCCTGCTGTATGTCTGTGTACTATGTGCATGTCTGGTCTCCATGGAGGCCAGGAGAGGCTGTAGGGTCCCCTGGAACTAGACTTACAGAAGACTGTGAGCTGCCACGTGGGTATTGGGAACCACACCCAGGTCCTCGTGATGATTTGTTTTATAGAGTGTTCCAGTTATTTTATGTCTGTTATACACAATCTAGAGTCATCAAAAGGATGGAGCCTCAATTGAGAAAATGTCTCTATAAGATCTGCTTCCCACTGAGGTGGAAGGTTCAGTTCATTGCGGGTGGGGCTGCCCCTGGGCTCCTGGTCCTGGGTTCTATAAGAAAGCAGGCTGAGCAAGCCAGTAAGCAGTACCCCTCCATGGCCTCTGCATCAGCTCCTGCCTCTGGAGTCCTACACGGAGTGAGTTCCTGTCCTGACTTTCTTTGATGATGAAAGGCAGTGTGGAGAGTAAGCCAAATAAACCCTTTCTTCCTCCACTTGCATAGCTCATGGGTCTCAGCAGCAACAGTAACCGAAGACGGTGAACTCATACTTAGGTTTTGGAAATCCTTGGTGCCCACACAATCTGCTTTCCTCTGCTGATTTTACGAGGAGCGTGGAGTAGTGATTCGGGATCTCTCTAGTGCCTCCTCCAGATCCAGGCTCCCTGACTGCATCTCTCCCGTCCTTGTAGCACACCCTATCCTTAGCTTCCCCATTCTAGAACAGACTCTGTACTTTTATATTGAAAAGCTCTGCCTTTTATATTTATTTATTTATTCCGTTTTTTAAAATATTTTTTGTTTGTTTGTTTTTTTACTGTTTTGTTTTTTCCAAGACAAGGTTTTACTGTGTAGCTCTGGCTTTCTTGGAACTGGGCCATATAGACCAGCTGGCTTCAAACTCATGGAGATCTGCCTGCCTCTGCCTCCGGAGTGCTGGGATTAAAGACCTGGACCACTGTCTCCTGCTACAAGACAGGAAGTCTGAGAACTCTGTGTTGACTTAAAGACATCACTCACACGTGTCAAATGGATCTTTTTTACTATTTGTTGTGCTAAAAATGGGGATATGATTATGACCTTGCCCCCACACATTGTTTTTAAGTTAAAAAGGGGAACTATACTGGAGAGGGGGAAAGAAAATACCTTGACAAACAGTGCAGTAAGAAATGAAATGTAATGCCAGGTGCATAGCACACACACACACCTGCAGGTCCAGCTACTTCCGAGGCTGAGACGGGAGAGGCAGCAGTTTGAGCCCAGCCTCTTATGCAAAGAGAGATCCTATCCGTGGTGGACAATCTTCCTTATCAACTTGAGTGGATCTGGGGTTGATCTAGGAGACAGGCCTCCGGATGTGTTTGAGGGCATTTCCTGGAGGAATTAACTAGGGTAGAGAGAGAACCTCTCTCAGCAGAGACCCAGCTATAAGGAGGACAAAGCTGTGATTCTCTGGCCTGCCTGCCTGTTTCCTTGTTCACACGTGCAGTCACCATTTCTTCTGTCATGGCTGTCCTCTTTCATTTCCATCGGAACACTGTGTCTTCAGCCTTCCAACATGAGCTGGAGACCAGTGGCTTTCCAGGTACTCTGCAGGCCTTTCAGTGATGCCTGTGACTGCTGAGGAAGCCAGCTGGGTGGGGTAAGTGGCTACCATGCTCTTAGCTTCTCCAGTGTAAAGACCCTGGACTCCCCAGACCATAGTGTGTAAACTGATCTAATAAATCACCTTTGTAATATATATCCACTCTGTTGGTTCTTTTGCTCTAGGTTACCCTAACCAGTATATTGCCTTGAGGGTGCGGTATGATAACTGTTAGGTTTAGCAGTTTGCCAAGCTCTTTATTTACCATCACTGGCTCTTCCAGAAACTTCCATAAAAATGGAAGTTTATGTTAGCTGGGTTCATTGTCCCTAGGATAGAAGAATCGACAAAGGGATGTAAAGGGAACAAGGTTTCCTCTGACTTACACATCAGAGGGTCGCCTCTCAGAGAGACACAGAATGGCCACAGTGTCTGTGACAGCAGGAGTGTGCTGCTGCTTGCTCATACCTCAGTGGATCAGGAAGTTGAGCGCTCCCACTGGATGCTTTGCTGCTCCTTGGCCCTTAAGTCATACATCTCCTATAACTTCTAAGCCCCGCTATCTGCCAGTTAGGCCCCTCATCCAAAAGCCATCACAACCTCCTAGGCAGAGCTACCGTCTTGACTAAGTGTTTGAATATGCGAACCAGCCGAGGACATTTTGCATTTGAATCCTAACAAGTGATTCTGATTGAAGACAGTGGGGAGCCCTATGGTGCTATTTTTTACTGGTGTCTCACTTTCATTACGGAACCATATGCAGTTTAGCTTTGGGGTTTGGTTTGTTTTGTTTTGTAAATGTGGATTCTTTGTATAGCTCTGGCTGTCCTGGAACTGGCTCTATAAACCAAGCTGGCCTTGAACTCAGAGATCTGCCTACCTCTGCCTCCCAAGATCTGGAATTAAAGGCGTGTGCCACCCTGCCCAGCACAGTTCATTTATTATGATGAAGGACAGAGGTTCCTTTCGGTGAGCTGAGTTCGACTATCTCTCAACCACCTGAAAGACTTTCTTTCTGGTAAGAGAAGTATTGGACAGGGCTATGTGCTTGTTCCCCAGTGTATCCGCCCTGCTAAAACCTCCATCCTGAAGGGCTGATGTGTTTTAGATGCAAGCATCTTTAGCTATGAAGACTCCAGTGCAATTTGTACAGCTGTGTAATCGAAACCACTGAAAAGCAAGTTAATACATTATTCTACTCACAGAGCAGCAGTTTGATTCCTATGACTTCTTGGCACATCTGTTTGGGATATAAATCCTGAGCAGACTGAGCAGTCACTTTCTAAATCTTCAAAATGCTTTACTAAGCAAAGTCTTTAGTGTGGTTAAGGGGAGAGGAAAATTAATAGACTCCCAAGTGAGTGCAGTCATCTCTCTCCTGCAGAACGTTTAAGGCAGTGCAGGTGGGTCTGGGGACTTGCAGAACGTACAGGATGAGAGAGAGTACGGCTGTGGACCTCTGAGGACCAGAGGTGAATTCTCTTGCCAACCTGAGATAATTAGAGAGGGCCTTTGGGGAGTGGGTTACCCATGTTTACGACAGGCCTATTTTTTTTTTTCTTATTGGCAAGAGCTCAAATTACACTTAACCAGGCTTCATAAGAGATGTCAAGTATGGCTGGCCATGCCCATATCTTGAGCCAGTGAAAATTCTACCTATCCACTTAAGTGGGCAGTGAGTCACATGACTGTGATCACAGTTATCTGGATACCTGCCCGATGTGTGTCTATAAACCATATCCAACAACCTTTGTCCTGTGTGCTTTGGTTTTAAGAGATAAGCAGAAGTCAAGCCTTCTCTCTTGGGAACCTGCCTCGAGGTACAGAGGGAAGCTTCAAGTAGGCTGTGGGCTAAAACCAGAAGACCATAGAGATGCAGAGGCTAGAGGGGTCAGGTTTTTTTTTATTATTATTATTTTTTTATTTTTTTGCAGTCAGGTGCAAAAACTCGTTTGAGAAAGCTGGTGAAGGGGGGAGGCGGGCCAAGTGAGAGCTCAGGAGGACCCAAGAGAGAAAGGCTGGTCTCTAGTGCTCGGCTGTAGGCTTCCTGGCTCAGCTGGCCCAGGTTTTAGATATACATAATTTTCATGAGTCTTCCTTTTGACGAGCCTAGGAGTAAGATGTCTTTAGTAATTTGACTGTTTCTCGTAACCAACAGTTTGGATCAGATATCTCATCAACATTCTGTCTCATACTGCTCTAGTTATTAATGTGTCCTCTCTTCAAAAGCTCCCTGTTTGGTTGCCGTTTCAGTGGGGCCCCTCCACTGCTAGTCAAAGAAAACCACATCAATAAGATGTAAAAGGGGCGGGCATTGCAAGGGCTGGTGTCTGATGCCAAAACCCAGCCTGGAGGGGAGGAGGCTCCTGGGTCTGAGGAATAACTGGGACCAAGGACACAAATCGTTTTAGGACTTTAGCTGGCTTCTCCTCCTCCTCCTTCTCTTCCTCCTCTTCCCCCTCCTCTTCTTCCCCCTCCTCTTTCTCTTCTGTTTAAAGACAGGGTTTTCCATTGTCATCCAAGTTGACCTCAAACTCACTCTGTAACCCAGAGTGGCCTCAAATTCATAATCTTCCTGCCTCTGTCACCTGAATGATGGGGTTATAGTTATGTGCTACCAAACCCAGCTTAACTGACACCTGGCCCAAGTGTGGCTATGAATTAATTGAAAGTTTTTAATTCCTGCAAGTTGTCCTCTGAGACGCGCGCGCGCGCGCGCACACACACACACACACACACACACACACACTAAACACACACACACACACACACACACACACACAAATAAATGAATGTGCCCGTTTTGATATAAAATACGTTTGTGGAAGAAGAAGGCAAACAGACTCTTCTTTGAATTTCCCCATCAGCAAATGACAGGCAATAGAATGGTTAGGGACCTGCCAGAAGGGGGTTGTCCAGCCCTGAGAGCAGATCGCTTTACCTTGTCACAGGAGGGACAGGAGCCAAAGCTAGCAAAGAGCCAAGGCACACCTACCCATGGCCACCGGAGGGTGCCAGATCGCTGGGCTAGGTGCCGGGGCCCAGGCACCATCTCAACAATTCTAGGAGACTGGTCTGTGAACTGAAAGGAAAAGAACTGACCCAGGTGTATGCCTTCCTTACTGGGGGTGTTGTTAAGCTCTAGGGACCTGGGGCAAGCCTGGAGAAATGGGGCAAGACCTTAGGCAAGCTCAGAGCCTCAGGAAATCCCAGGATGGGCTCTGTCGGCTCTAAGGTTTCAAATTACCATGTCTGGAAGAGAGCAGGCCATTAAGTAGTCAGGACAAGAGAATGCTGGGAGAGATGAGGAACCAGATTGGAGCTGAAGAAGCCATGCAGAAGTCGGATAAGGTCAAGAGAGCAAGAGAAAGCTGTGACCCGTGGCAAATGGAGTTGAAGGCAGCGGCTCTGTGGCGCATCTGTCCTGCAGGCTGCCCCCTGGGAGTGCCCTGCCACCACCAGACTGGGCTGTAAAATTATTATTTCAGTCTTAAAGTAAACTCTATTGATTAATACAACCATACACTGAGATAATAGATATTAAAGCACAAAGTTATAACGACATCTATAAAACCCCAAGGTTAGTTAATGTATAATTACCTCATGTGTGCAGTATTATTGGTCAGCTCTTATCTGTACCTGTTTGTGCACTGCCAGAATCAGCACACTGTGGTCTGAATTTGTAGAAAAGGAAGAAAATTCTACTACTAATCAGAAGACTAGAAAATAGTCAAGAAACAATTTAGACTGTGGAAACAAGGAAAGCATAGACAAATGACAATAATAAAAAAAAATTTCACGGCGGCACATCTCTGTAATCCCAGTAGCTGGGAAGCTAAGGCATCACAAGCCAAGACCAGCCTGCACTACATATTCAGATCCTGGCGAGACGGCTCAGTGGGTCAGTGGGGTAGAGGGGAGTGACCTGAGTTCTATCCCCAGGACCCACATGATAACAGAGAAAGTGACTTCTGAAAGTTTTATCTGACCTTCTCTCTCGTGCTGTGGCACGCATGTGCCCACATGCTTACAAACAAGCAAAACAAATAAATAAATGTAAAAAGAAGCAAGAACATTATTTGTATTCCCATCTGTCTTAATTGGCCTTTGACTCTTATGTTTTAAAACATAGTTTATGAGCATATTCAGTTTGATATTCTTTTATATCTACTATCATCTCATGAATGTCTCTATAATAAAATTATTTTTCACGACTGCATATGCAACCCTGAATTTTATGTAGGTTTATCACAAATTACTACTTATTCTGTAGCTGAATACTAAATTTGTTTTCAGTAATAATTACATTACAGTACATCCTTTTATGCACAAAATTTTATTCATATTTTTATTTCTACCCTTAAAAGGAAGTCTATTTTAGAAATATATTTACTTTTTTGTGTGTGTTTGTGACTATGTGATATGCACACCTATGTCTGCATGTGAAGGTCAGAGGGTAGCCTTGGGTATTGGTCACCACCTTCTGCTTTGTATGAGGTAGGGTCTGTCTTGTTGGTTGACACTGCATTGCATACTCCAGGCTAGCTCCCCCAAGCTTCTGGGGGATTCTCGTCTCTGCCTCCTCTCTCACTGTTAGCGTTTGGGATTGCAGCTGTATGGCTACATGTGGCTTTTACATGGCTTCTGAGGGTGTGACTGCAGATTCTCAGTCTTGCTCAGCAAGTACCTTGACTGCCTACGCCCACCTCCCTGGCCTTTTCAGAAGCTATTAAACAGAAACAGACTTATTGTTACTATTAATTTTAGTTACATATATGTGTATGCAAGTATGGGTGCCTGCTGTGTCACTAGAGTTGGAGTCACAGACAAGTTATGAACCACCTAAGAACCAGGCTCTGCCCTCTGGAGGAACAGCAAGCTCTCCTACCTGTTGTGCCACCACTCCAGCCCCCTGGGAAGCTATCTTGCAAATAACATTCGCATTTATTTTTTTTTCCATAGGTATATAAACTATTTATTAACAGCAAAGTCCCAGAGACTCATGTCTTCTTGGACACACCCACAGTACGGCCCCTGCGGCCAGTGGTCTTGGTGTGCTGACCGCGGACACGAAGGCCCCAGAAGTGGCGCAGCCCCCTGTGGGCCCGATTCCTCTTCAGCCGCTCCAGGTCCTCACGTAGCTTGTTGTCTAGACCGTTGGCCAGAACCTGGCTGTACTTCCCATCCTTCACGTCTTTCTGTCTGTTCAGGAACCAGTCTGGGATCTTGTACTGTTGTGGGTTCTGCATGATGGTGATCACGCGCTCCACCTCATCCTCTGTGAGTTCTCCAGCCCTCTTGGTGAGGTCAATGTCTGCTTTCCTCAACACCACATGAGCATATCTCCGCCCCACGCCCTTAATGGCGGTGATGGCGAAGGCTATTTTCCACCGCACATGGATGTTGGTGTTGAGTACTCACAGAATGTGCTGGAACTTCTCGGGGATCACTAGAGACATGGCGGCGGCACAGACGGCAGCGTGTAGGCCTCCTGTGGAAGTAGCATTTATTTTTAATATATCTTGCAATAGTAAAGATATAGCTTTTACAGTATTATTAAGTTGCCCCTCCTCGGTACATAGGGTCCCGATGGGCAGTGCCTCTTTAATGACTGCAGGCCTTTAATCCTAGCACTTAGGAGCTGAATCTAGCAGAGGTAGATGGATCTCTGTGAGTTCAAGGCCAGCCTGGTCTACATAGCAAGTTCTAGGACAGCCAGACCCCATTTTCAAAACAAAACAAAAAGACAGAGTCTTACTATATAGTATGGATACATGTTGGTCTGGAGCTTGCTATGTAGACCAAAGTGTCCCTGAGTTCAGAGATCAGTCTGCCTCCCCCTCCCAAGTGCTGGATTAAAAGTGTGTGCCATTTCTACTTATTTGTGAGACAGAATCCCGTGTATCCCAGGTTAACCTCAGCTTCTTGGGCAGCTGAGGGTGGCCTTGAATCTCAGCTCCTTCTTCCTTTGCTTCCTTGGTGCTGGGATGCAGACCGCGGGTGCCCACAGGTCTTGTTTTTATGTGATGTTGGGGATAGATCCAAGCCCCAGCTTTGTGCAAGCACTCTACCAACTGAGCCAAATTCCTGGTCTCTAGTGTTCCAAATTTATTTATTTATTTATGACAGAGTCTCTCTAAATAGCCCTGGCTGTCTTAGAACTCACTATGTAGACCAAACTGGCCTTGAACTCACAGGGATCTGTCTGCCCCTGCCTCTGAAGTGCTGGGATTAAAGACACGCACCACTACACCTGGCTTGCAAGTTTACCTTCTTATATTTAAAGCTTTAGCCCAGCAGTTTCCTTTGGAGTTGTGATATGATTTGACAATCGGCAGACTTTCATGGAAAGGCACAGTATAGCCCCCAATGCCGGGTGAGGAGACTTGCTAGTGACTCTGATTCCATGCTGAGATTTTTCGAGGCACTATAAACATCAAATATTGGATTGCTTTTTTTTAGTTGTGACCACAGAAAGGTTCTTCCAGAGATGTTTCTGGACGCCCTGGTACTTTGGAACAGGGAAATCACTTGGCCATTGCATGCCCTGAGTTACTCAATACAGTAAAGATGAAAACCTCAGCTGCTCCAGGCTCCCGTGGTCCGAGGATGCTCCTATCAGATGTTGTGCACTGGATGTATTAGTTAGTTTTTGTCAGCTTGATACAAGCTAGAGTTTCTGGGAAGGGGAACCTCAGTTGAGAAAATGCCTCCCTCTGATTGCTTATAGGAGAGACTGTACGACGTTTTCTTCATTAATGATTGATGTGGGAGGGCCCAGCTCACCGGGAACAGTGCCATCCCATGGCTGGTGGTCCTGGGTGGTATAGGAAAGCAGGCTGAGCAAGCCATGGAAGCAAGCCAGTGAAGAGCATCTCTCCACGGCCTCTGCTTCAGTTCTTACCTCCAGATTTCTGCCTTGAGCTCCTACCCTGACTTTCCTGGATGACGCACTTACAAGCTGTAGAATGAAATAAGCCTTTTCCTGCCTGCGTTGCCTGTAGTCGTCATCGCTGTGACAGTAGGGCACTGGACGAGTCCGCTCCTGTGCCTCTGAGGTGACTGTGTAAGGGCAGGCTCCCACGCCCAGGCAGTTGACATCAGCCAGGGCTAGCTTCCTCCACAGCAAATGCCTGTAGCCACAGCCATGACGCTTTTCCTGGGTCGACATGGCCACACAGTACTGTTAAAGGCATTGGTCTCCAGGGTGTAGGGCTGATCAAATGTAAGTAAGCCACAGTTCAGAAGCAAGTCTTCAAGTGCTGGAATAGTTCAACCTGCTCCATTTTTGAGGGAGACATTTTTCCTCTCCTTCTCTTCATCCTCCTCCTTCCCCCTCCTCTCCTCCCTCCTCCCCCTCCCCTCCTCCTCCCGGTCCTCCTCTACTTCTGTTTAATTTTGGTTAAGTGAAAGTAGAAGCCTGCAAGAATAACTCCAGGAATAACTCCATGCTGTGAGCGAATCTGACTGAGGACAAAGTACAAGGCCGAGGTGTAGATAACTGCGGGATCTCTGACACAGTCTTGGACGTAGCCTGGAGTGCTGCTGTGCCCAATGGCCAACTAACTGTCGGGCTCACGTCAGACTGGTGATGTACCCTCAGACACTGAGGGGTAGAGCCCGACGTCCCCAAAGCCACACAAGATGCCGTTCATTGAACGACTGAGGAACTGTGTGGGCAAAAGGACAAAGGCTTCGAGGAGACTGGAGCTTAGAGACACATAAAGAACAGCCCCTTCCCTTTCCCCCCAGATCTGGGCGGGGCTATAGGTCCCTTCACAGTTCTGTTTTTGCAAAAGATCAGAGATCAATTGGAGCAGATAGTTATCATGGATGGGCAACTCATAGAAGTGGTCATCCTCCTGAGGCAGAGAACCTTACTTTTTTATTTTATTTTATTTTATTATTTTATTTTATTTTATTCTATTTTATTTTAACAAATAGTAATAGGAGAAGCATGAAGGAGGTAAAGAGATGGATAAAAACTACCACAAAAGGTGTCTGAGATACCATTCCTTCCTTATGATCTTCCTAGTTGCTGGGGAAGAGACAGACATGTTCCTATTAAAAAAACAACCCTCACCTACACTCATGAAAGCAACCTTAGTTAAACACACTGAGTTACCAAGAAAGGACCTGAATTAAGTCCACCCACTATTATATATGTATATATGTGTATCATATACATATATATAATTAATATGTGCTAATAAAAACCTTTTAAAGACCATTTCTCATTATGTCTTGGCTGTCCTGGCACTCAGCCTTGTAGACCAGGCTGGCCTTGAACTCACAGAGAGATACCTGTCTCTACCTCCCAAGTACTGGGATTAAAGATATGTACTACCAAGTATAGTTTAAGAAACAAATTTTTCAAAAGGTGTCTGTCTGTGACTCTGAGAGCAGGATGTGAGCCGACCGTTACCTGGCGCCAGACCTGGGGAGCAGGGAGCTTTCTCATCAGATTCGAGAAGCCCCTTCCATTAATATAAGCCTCTGGCCAGTCAGAAATCTTGGAGGCAAAGATTATAAATGAGAGAGGATTTGATTGGAAGTAGGGTGAGGAGAGATACTGTCTATAATGGTGGTGGAAATCTGCTGGTGGGGAGGAGAGTTCCTTTTCTAGGATGCGGTTGGGCATGGGCCTCTAGGAGAAGCAGGAATCTAGGGGAAACATTCACCCTGAGTGCATCCAGCCTCTAACCGTGCCTGAGCTGTCACGTGTCAAATGGGAGAGACCAGTTAGACCAGTCGCCTGAGGCCCCCGAGCCTGTCAGGATTTCATCTGGAACCCTCAGACCCGAGCCCTACCAGGAAGAAAAACATCGGCTTCTGTGTGCACGGACTGGCTGACCCGGAGGCTGAGAACCAGATGACCCCTGGGAAAGGTTGTCTGCACCTCTCTGGATCACACATGGATGAAGAGGCCTGCTTTCCCAGACCAGCCGAACAGTCTGCTACTCACGGAGCCGCCAGCCAGTGCCGACGGGGTGAGCTGAGCCATACCTCAGTGAAGTTGGCCCGCTATTTGGCATAATTAAGTAGACACACTTCCAGGTAGATTTATCTCAGTTATTTTTAGATGAATCCTAATTCAGCTCTCTTTCACGATTACCAAAGAATGGCACTGCAATTTCCCCATGTCCCTAAAATTCATTCCATTAATGGAACTGAATATATTTATTTCCCCTGATAAATGAGGCAAAAACAAAAAACAAAACAAAACAAAACAAACACTGGTTACCATCAAATAGTATGTCACCAGCGTAAGCTGCACAAGGTAGTATTCGAACTTGGTAACCTGTCTTCGGGGTACTGTTTATAGTACCCGTTCTTCCACCCACCCACCTTTGCCTTTTCAGGCAAAAGCAGAACTTATCTCACTGTAATGATATGCATTTTTTATTTTTCTATGTGGGGATGATATGCCATAGCCAAGCCTTTTGTAGATTTATAACTCGAGGTGCTTTAAGAAGTTATAAAGCAACAGATTTGCCTTGATTTATCAAGCCTTTGCCAGCAGTGTCTGGATTGGTTCCTCAGCCATACCCTACAGTCTATGAGAAATTTAAGGAGAAAAACCCATGAAGAGCTTGGGGAGTTGGCCTGGTTGATAAATTGTTTGCTGCATAAGCGTGATGATCTGAGTTCAGATGCCCAGGACTTGTTAAAAAGCGTGCTGGGGTGGCATCCTGGTGTCCTAGCACAGGGGGAGGAAGGCAGAAAAGTCCCTGGGGCTTGCTTTTCAGCCAGCTGAACTGAAGTTTTGAGCCCCAGAATCACTGACAAATTGTCTCAAAAAATAACGTGGGAGCAACTGGGGAAGACAAGCACTGTTGACCTCCGGCATCTATGCGTGCATGCCCACACCCATGCGGGCACACATGAATGTGCATGAGCACACACACACATAACACATACACACACACAAAGAAAGAAAAGGTATGTTAGGAAGGCAACACAAAGCCAGTGCAGTTCATGGGAAAGCTGTAGAATCTGCTTGGGGCACAGGAAGCAGAACAGCTTTACAGGCCTGAGGGCGGGAAGCCCGTGAGAGCTCAGGAGCAGAGCACAGGGACCGCAGACGGTAAGGGTTTCAAGGGTCTAGTCACACGGTCCACGATTAAGTTCTCCGGAGAGAACAAGGCAGTTGGACTTAAGTCTCATCATGCCTACACAATAGGGGGAAGGGATTGTCCCAGTCAGAGAGTTCCCACCCGAAGTAAGCCCTGCATGGTGGTAGGCCTCTAAGTCCCCTCTGTCCTAAATTACTTTAGTTCTGAGCATCTCGGTGACTCATGCTCTCCTGCAATGGCTTCTGTGGCTCTGCCGGAATCCAGCATTGAATCGTCACTGCTTCTCTCCATTCCTAGGACCCACATATGTCATTGTTCCCCACTGAGTCTGGGACTCTAGATGTTTCGATAATAACAGTGTTCACAGCTAACAGGGAAGATGTTTGGTCTATGGAAAATTGATAGTTCTGTTTTTAGGCCCTTTCAAATGCCACAGGGATCTTGGAACTTTCATTCTCCAAGAATATTTGACTATCTGTGTCCTGTGCAGGGGTATTTCTTGCTGAAGCCCCTTGTGTCCTACCTAGGACATGTTTTAAATCTCATCCCAACCAACATTAGGAATAAGTTTTTCTCTGTCTCTATCTCTGTTTCTCTGTCTGTCTGTCTCTGTCTTGTCTGTCTGTCTATCTTTATCTCTGTCTGACTCTATCTCTCTGTCTCTGTCTGTCTCTTTGTCTCTGTCTCTCTGTGTCTCTCTGTCTCTGTCTCTCTGCCTCTCTCTCCCTTCATGTATTTATTTCAAGTATATGTATGATCCATGACATACATATAGAAGACAGAGTTCAATTTGCAGAGGCTTATTCTTTCCTTCTACCCTGTGGGTGTCAGGGCGTGAACTCAGGTCAGTCAGGCCTGGGGGCAAGCACCTTTACCCACTGAGCCAAATCATAAACCAAAGAATTCGCTCACCCTGTCCCCTAGTCAAAAGTTCTCCAAGGCCTGTTTCCCATCCCAGGGTCTCTGAGATTATACTGATCTTTCATACCATTTCTTTCATGATATGAGAACTCATAGTCCTCTCCTCTGACATCCCAGAGACCTACAAACGAAGTCCTTTATGTGTCAACTTGTGACTGGGTGTGCAAAGCATATTGACTGTGAGTGTTCCTCGTTGTGCTTCGGGGACGAAAGGTTAAACTGTGATCACAGGCCAGGGTGCACCGTAGGGATTGGGGTAAGCTCGGTGAAGAGGGATTGCTTGAAACTCTAGCTTGCACCCTGTAGCCACAGAAAGCTATCATCCTGCCCTCTCCCACGTTAGGAGCCACTCTGATAAGAATCAGCACTCTGGGAATAAGGTCAAGAATCCAGAAGACTTGCAGGGCTGAGGAATGTGTGCTACGGGCATTAAAACACTAAATGCACTTTCCCACAGAAACGCTGCTACAAACGGTGGTCAGGGTCCTCAGTGTTATTCCTATAGTATTTTAGGTATATTAGGGAAATGTAAGCTTTTGTGAGTTGGTGTTGGGGTAGAGCTACCATTTAGAATACTGTTTCTATAGGAATACTTGTTCCTGATTCTAGACAAAACAAACAAACAAAAAACCTAATAAACTAAGAAGCTAGGAATTGCCCATTTTGAGGCTTTCACCAGCAAATACAATAGATTCACTGGCTTTCATACTCAGCCAGCTTATAGCCTTCTAGCCTAAGATGTTGGCTCTGAGCCCAGAAGCCCTCTGCCACCCCTCGCTCTGCTGAAAATTTTTGATTTAATACCCCAAGCCTCCAGAATCCATCAGCCAGGGCTGTCCCTCCCCCCCCTTCCCCAGCCTGTCTGTAGGCATCCACTGATCAGAGAGGTAAGTGTATTCCATCTTAAACTTTCTCATCCAAACACTCCAGAATTAAGAAAAACTACAAGGACATACTGTATGCACATCTGTCCTCAGAAAGAAAGTGTCACACTGATACCTGAAGTCCCCAAGCCTGTCCTTGCTTTTATCCCATCTCCCCTTCTGGTCCAGAAGGAGTCACACGCCTAAAATTGGTGTTGCAGCCATGTAAATTCCCATCTGGTGCCTCTGCTCGGTGCAGCGCCTCCGCTAGTGCTGTAAAAACCTAGGGGAGGTAAAGAACCCTTCAGGGTGGGCAGATGAGCCCGCTCCTCAGGCCGCATGGTGAAGATGTCACTCTGTACAAACGAAGAAACCACTCATTTCATGTCCGGCCCAGATTCTCAGAGGATGCCAGGGAGGCAGGTTTAGGGAGAATGAAGACAGGATGACTCTCGAGCTGGGTTCGTCTCGCCTGGCAGATGGCCTCTGTCTGGTGAATGTGGAATTAAGGCCAGGAAATCGGTAATCATGGAAAAGGGTGGGCACGAGTGGGAAAGTCTCACCACAGGGGCCCCTTGCAGAGCCTGACATTTCTAGGTGGGGGGTGGGGGTGGAGGGTGGGGGTGGGGTGGGGCATATTCACCTGACTCCGTTCCTCATCCCACCCCCTCCAGCAATGCACTCAGCGTTAGGAATGGAGGGTTGTAAATAAGAACAGGAAATGTTCTTCCCAGGTCTGAAGAAGTCTGTGGATTAGAATATGTCTGTTGTGTCAGATTTACAATATGACATGAACTAGAAAATGAAGTCTTCCTGGGACGGCATGTTAGCTTAATAAATAGTCCAGGGGGCAGTGTTTACGAAGGTACCAGCAGGTTTGGCGGGACAGCAAGGGAGTGAAGGAATTCAGAATTCCAGGTTCTACAGGTGAGGGTGATCAGGCAGGTGTCTATAGGGGCTTCTGCACACAACACATTTGACACAGGACACACACACACCCCCACCAGCTACTGTTCTAGATACTACCTTCCTGATGCCACCATTTTGAACCCACAAACCACTCCAGTCCCCACGCTGCCGCACTTCCGCCTTGTCCCCCCACCCCCACCCCGGACATTCTATTCCTGTCTTTTGGAACACCTGTCCGCTGGACAAATTCTCACACTTCCTCTACTCACTGAGCTACAGCTGCCGCTCTTTCTGGAGCCTTTGTGCAGCTCACGGCACAGCGCCCTTCGCACACACAATGGCGGCCGTGTGGCACGGCGTTCAATCTGTGAAAACTATCCCTCCCCCTGCCACAACCCTCTGCTCCCCTCTGACCACAGGTGGCTACAATTGGTTTCTGTTAAATGCAACCAGAAACCCAGCTAATCTCCTTCACCTTCTAGCCTGAACTGAAACCTGGCCTTCCCCTGAGGTTACTACTTCCCCTGCCGTCATCTTAAGTAAAAGCTATCTATTCTCCCATGGCCCATCTGCGGGCGGGCGGCACTTCCAATAGTCTTCTAGTTCTCCGGGACCTTCCGAGCAATTCTCCGTTCCGAAATGAAAAATCTCTGCCCCGCTGAGGACCAGTAGCATCCTTCCCTTGCCCTCCTTTATGTCATCCCTGTCCACTCCCAACCTGACTCTGCCCTTTCTGCTCACTGAATATTTGGCTCCTTTCTTCATCCTGGGCGAGAGTGAGAGAGGGCTTATGCCAACTCTGTGGACTTTCCACTCAGTGGCCCAGGTTCTTAACTCCTTGACCTTTCCAACCCAGCATCTACATTTAAGGTCGACTTCAGTGGACTCCCTGGCCACACCTTGTCCTTCGTCACCACTGAAATAATTCCACCCTGGAAATCTTAAATTACCACTGTGATCATCCAGCTCCCGTACAATCTCATGGTCAGAGGCCTCTATATAACACAAGTTGTGTCTTCATCATACTGGATATTATCTAGTTACTTATCTGTTTGCTCTGTGTGTGTGTGTGTGCGCGCGTGTAAGCGTGTGCACATACCATGGCACGGTGTGGAGGTCAGAGGACAACTTGCAGGTGTGTGTTGGTGCCTCCCACCATGTGGCACTCAAGAGATTGAACTCAGGGCGTCAGCCTTGACAGCAAGCATCTTTACCCACTGAGCCATCTCCCCTGCCCTGTATAAACTTTTTTTCTTTTCTTTTCTTTTCTTTTCTTTTCTTTTCTTTTCTTTTCTTTTCTTTTCTTTTCTTTTCTTTTCTTTTCTTTTTTTGAGACAGGGTTTCTCTGTGTAGCCCTGGCTGTCCTGGAACTCACTCTGTAGACCAGGCTGGCCTCAAACTCAGAAATCCGCCTGCCTCTGCCTCCCAAATGCCGGAATTACAGGCGTGCACCACCACCGCCCTGGATAAAGTTTTGTACTTGCTTCCTATCAGCTTTCCTTGTCCTTTTGTCCCTAAGCAATCATGACATATGTTTACTATTCTTCCCTTGTGGCTACTCTGTGCCTTAATCAATTTAGTTATTACTATTATTCAATAAGGACTTATTACACGTCTGCTGGGTGCCAGGCATTGGCAATGCTAGGGCAGAGCTGTCTTAACAAGCAGCTCACAGCCTTGGAAGGAGGTGGGTCTAATAATCACACGCGTAAACCTAATTATAAACTGTGATAAGTCCTGAGTGTGGGGCTGGGAGGTAGAAGCGTTTCAGGAAACAGAGAGACGGTGAGCAAAACCCAAAGGCAGAACAGCGTGGCTGGAGGCCGTGAAATGGCAACAGTAAAACCTGTATGGTTGGAGACAGAAAGCTGGGCTGTGGAATGGGCGGGGCTGGGGGGGAGGTGACAGGGGAAGATTCATATTTTGAAAGGACAGCTGTCAAAAGATGACTAGTTGAAACAGGTTTTTTTTTTTCCCAAGCAACAAAACTGTTCTATAGTCACTGGAATGGCAGATCATGACTTCTAGATCTGTCAGAACCCAGGGGCATGTGCAAGAGTGAACCTTGATGTCAACATTGACTTTAGTTGATGATGAGGAGGAATTAATTATACATCAAGCTGAGCATGGTGTCACATACTTATAATCCTACCTACTCGTTGGAAGGTAGGTACTGGCCATTCTTGGCTACAAGTTCTAGACCATATGTGCTGTGCATGAATGAATTTCAACAAAACAGGTGCGGAGACAGAGTTTATTCCCAGCACTCCAAGGCAGAGGCAAGAGAACCTCTGTGGTTTCAGCACAGCCAAACTACATAGGCTAAAAAATGCCAGACCAAAGTCAGAACGAAAGTGTACGGACTATCACGGGCTGTCAAAAGTAGGGAAACTGAGCTAAGTTGAGAGGGGCGTGTATAAGGGAACTCTTTGGGATCTGTGCTCAATTGTCTATAGACCCATAAAACTGCTCTAAAGGATGAAAATGTATTAAGTGGAAAAATAAGAAGATGGAAGAAACTCTCCAGTGACTGTGAGAAGAGAAGTGTGGAGGTAGAGGAAGTTGGGCTTCCTCTCTGAAGGGGTGGGAGTGTGTTTTAGTTCTAGAGTGCTTGCGTGGGTGAGCCCTAGGTTGGATCTGAAGCCTCACAAAGAAAGGAAGGAGAGAGACAAGAGAAACAGGAGAAAGAGAAGCAGAGACAGAGCCAAGCCACGCGCGGAAGTATGGCCTATATAGTTTCCATCTACTCTGGAGGCAAAGGCAGAAAGATCCTAAGTTCAGGTATTCAAGGCTACCCTGGACAATATAGTAACATTCAATTAGAAACAAAGGATTGTAAGGAAGGAAGGAAGGGAAAGAGGGAAGGGGAGGGAGGGAAGAAGAGGGGGAAAGAAGGAAGGAAGAAAAGGAAAGGAAGGGAAGGAAAGGGAAGGAAGGGGAGGGGAGGGGAGGGGCAGGAAAAAGGAAGGGAAGGGAAAAGGGAAGGGAAGGGAAAGGAAGGGAAAGGAAGGGAAGGGAAAGGAAGGGAAGGGAAAGAAAGGGAAGGGAAAGGAAGGGAAGGGAAGGAAAGGAAAGGAAAGGAAAGGAAAGGAAAGGAAAGGAAAGGAAAGGAAAGGAAAGGAAAGGAAAGGAAAGGAAAGGAAAGGAAAGGAAAGGAAGTGTCCCAGAAGTAAATGTCGCTGGCTCAGCCTAAGAAGATTATAGAGAAGAAGTGGCCAGAACAGAACGTGATATTGACAAGACTTGGCGATGAACTGATTGTGGGCTGGGATCAAGTGTCTCTGGGACTTCTGACTTGCCTGACTTGATGAGATGATACCATTTGCCAGTTGCTACAGAGGCTGTAGGACAGTTTTATGAATCCTAGCACTGCAAACGGAGACACTGGACCACATGGATTCTTAGCGAGCATGTGAATGTGGTGCTCATCGCCTGCTTTCCCAGTGCTGGCTAGGATCATTCCCACATCATGCTGTGAGTCCTGTTCTTGCTTCACTCCGCACTGAACTAGACTGCATTAGTTGTCACCTCAGGCCTCTGTAGTTATTCTAGTGTTATGAGGAAGCTGAGCCTCTAAAGGGTACACAGCAGAGATGGGGCAAGCCAGTGGTCCTGTGTGTGTGTGTGTGTGTGTGTGTGTGTGTGTGTGTGTGACAGAGAGAGAGAGAGAGAGAGAGAGAGAGAGAGAGAGAGAGAGTCTTTCCCACTTACTAGGATAGGGTAGCTGGGCATTGTCTTCCAGATATCCTCCTGCCTCCACGTGCCCAGCACTAGAATTTTAAATACATGCTACCACACTTACATTTTTATGTGGGTTGTGGGGTTTGATCTTGGGTCCTCCTGCTTGCCAGGTAATCCCTAACTGATTGAGCCATCCCCATGGCCCCCGAGACTGGTAATTTCTAGAAGGTAGAAATTAGCCTCTCCTAATCTTGAAAGACTTTGTGCCCCTCTAATCCCAGGGCTTCCACCAGGAACACTCCTACATCCAATTTGTGGTCCGGTGTTCTCTTGCTGTGCAGATGTACAGCTCCTGAGTTTCCCTGCTCCAGCCCTATGCCTAGGGTCTACACAAGCTTCCATAACCTCAAGTAACCCTGGACCAACACCGAATACTCCTTTTCCAAGTCACACGACCAGATGGTCCCAGGGGAAATTCAGTTCTCTGTGTGTTTTTATTTCCAAATGAAGCGTCTCTTCAGACAACAGAACAAATGTGCCAACATCCTGTTCCAAAAACCCGAAAACACAAACTCCCAAGACCCACCAGCCCTTTAGTCAGTCTGGCTGAAAGAGAATGCTATTACTAATTCAAGATCCCAAAGCCACGCCTCCTTTTGCCTTACTGGTAGTAACAGTGCACAGAACATGTAAGGAACTGAGTCATGCTGTCAATTTGTTCCTGGCTTAACGATTTGAAGTGTGAGGGGCCGCCCTTCAGTCTGACCTTCATGGACATAGTAAACTATGTATTTGCTTCCAGTGGGGATGGGAGTCGGGGTGTAGGGGAGTGACTCAAGGTTCTAGGTTAGTATTATGCAGTGACACTTTTGAATGGCTTCTCTAAAGTACTTCATTGAGTACTGCCTAAATAAACAAGATGACCCAAAGTCTGGCATAAGGAGCCAGTGCTGTCTTGAAATCTATGCACTTGGACCAAGGCCAAGGACTATCCCATAGAATCCCTGGGAAACAATCCTCTTGGAGATAAACATTTACCCCTACCCAGGGCTACTGACACTGATACTTTTGCACAAGGAACTTGGCACAGGTTCCCTAATCCTTACTCTGGCTATCACTTGAGTGATCCACAAGGCCCTGCGATCTGCTCAAAGCCAGCCCTGTTCACTCCCTGCCCTGTACTGTACGCAGAGCTCTTGAATCAAACAAGTAGCCTCTAGCTTTCTCTTCCACAGTGAATGGAAGGCTCCTCTGGAGTATAAGGTTTACCTTACCCCACCCCGGTAAAGGTGTTGATTTTATGGAATGTATGCCATGCACCATTATAATCCTTTTCTTGTAAGGGAAGTTTATTAGACTTAAACTGCTGGTTACTGGCCAGCCAATGTATTAATTGTCCTTGGTCAAGTGCCAATCCTTAGTTTAATCAGCTGTCTTGATATCAGGAGCTGGGGTGGGTCATGTGGTATTAAACAGGACACCCTGTTACTCGTGTTCCTGAGGGCAGCTAGTGCAGAAAGCATTGAACGGCTTATCCAGGAACCTCACTTGAACAAGTACGCTTAGTAAATCAGAATGTGCCTGAGACAACTCCGCAATTATCCTGCAGACATCTTTCTTCCTCTGACTAAAGAAGACATGGGGGGCACACACAGTAGGTGCTCAATGGCTACTTTCCAGTGATAGGAATAAATTCCTGAATTAAGCTGGCACTCTGTGGGGTAGAGAGAAGTTGGAAACGTCAGGAGAGGAATGTAATGAATCAAAGGTCTGACTGAGTCAGGCTATGAGTAAGCCAAGTTATGAATAAGCAGAGCCTATAGTGTGTAAAAAACCCACAGTGTAGATGACACAAGAGCTAGGCAGTGGTGAGCAGAAACCAGGCACAGGGAGGACTGAGTCACCTGGGAACTCATTCCTGGAGTTCAGAACTTCCTTCCTACCCAGTTCCTCCTGACTCTAATAACCTTTCCTTCCCCAGGGTCACATGAGCATGGATTCTTACTATAAAACTCCCTGAGTGAATTGGTGCTTCATGGTAATCTCAGTTTTGGGGGATCAGTTATTACTTAGTCTACAAAGACATCATCCCTGTCTCTAAGTCGACTGGCAGTTAAGCT
>OZ030015.1:72397456-72512456 GCA_964023405.1 Apodemus agrarius | reverse complement strand
GGGGAGGCACGTGGCTGAGCTGTAAAGGTTGGGGCAGGGATTCTGTAGGCTGCAGTGTAGAAGTCTCTCCTAAGACAATGATAGCTACCCAAATCATAGGATCTGGACGGACTTCTAGGAGCCAAAATCCTAGAAGTGGAGTTTGGAATTGGGATGTGAGTGGGGATGTCACCAAAACAGTGAATTAACGTAAACAATTGAGTAATAGAAAAAGTATATACTTTTTTTTTTTCCAAGACAGGGTTTCTCTGTGTAGTCCTGGCTATCCTGGAACTCTCACTCTGTAGACCAGGCTGGCCTCGAACTCAGTGGTCCACCTGGTCCTGCCTCCCGAGTGCTATAATTAAAGGCGTGACCTTTTCTTCCTCATGGCCTGGCCCTTTGCCAGCTCTCTCCTCATTTACAGAGTAAAACATGTTCTATACCATAGAATCTATAGAAAACCCACGACTCCTAATTTCCAGGCCTCATTTCTATCCATCACCTGGTCTGTCTTGAGGGTGCCTGCTTGTACCCTGATGTTATTCGCTGCTTAGTCTGCTCAGTTTGGTTAGGCAGTTCACTGGGATAATCCTCTTGTTCATTCCAGGTTCAACCCTGACTACTTTGTGCTGCTTGCGAACTCTCATCCCTATAACTGGTTGTTTATGACCCGTTACATCCAGAATCCTTCTTGTAGGTGATGCTCCTTTAATTCTACCTTGGAACCAAGAGGCAGAGACCCGAGTTGTGTGAGCTGTGTGAACCATACCACCAGTCTGTCATACCCTCCCAACACTGTAATTTCTACTTGCAGAGCTGGCCAGGAAATGCCTATAGCACAGGACTCAGGACAGGCTGCCTGGGCTTCTCCAAATCACAAACGGGACCCAAGAAAGTTCATTTATCCAACACTAAACTTGACTGTCCTCTACTACAGTCTGCAGAGAAGGCAAGCAAGGCGTTTCTTCCTGTCTTTTGCTTTTTCTTGTATACCAAGCATACCAACCACAACTTTACAGAGGGAGGAATTTTGCCAAAGTGATCACACTTGTTCAAGTCAATCCCCAGATCAAGAAAGAGGATGCCACCTGCACGCAGCCCTTCCACACCCTGACCTGGCTTCTCCTCCCCATAGAATATCTTCTTTTCTGACTCCTAATGATTCATTTTTGCCTGCTTTGGAATTTCATACAAATAAAGTGTACACTTTGTATTCTTTCTAGTTTATTGTTACATTTGTAAGATTCCGCCACATTGCACGCTGCCATACTTCCCCGCCCCCTTGTTGTATATTTCATTGTCTGAATACATTACTCTTTATCCACTCCGCTGCTTTTGGACGTTTGGGCTGTTTCTCGTTTTTTAGCTAGTTTTATGCTAACTCTTGCTGTGAACATTCTTGTGCATGTCTTTTGATGAACATATGTGTGCATTTTGGTTGGGTCTGAATCTTGGAGTAGAATTCTTGGGTAAAAAGTATATGCATATGTTCAGTTTTAGTAGACACTGCCAAATGGTTTTCCAAAGTTGTAACCAAGAAGCTTTTTTTTTTTTTTTTTTTTTTTTTTTTTTTGAGAGTGTCTCATGTAGCCTAGGTTGGCCTCAGATTTACTGCATCAATGAAGCTGGTTCTGAAATCCTGATCCTTCCTAAACTCTTCATCTTCCTGACTCTACTTCCCAAGAGCTAGGATTTACAGGCATGCAGCACCATGCCTGGCTTTTTTCTTTGTCGTTTATCTTTTTTTGTTTGTTCAGAAGGAGTGAAATGGGATATCATAGTAGCCCAGGCTAGTGTTAAGCTTTGCAAGTAGATGACCTTGAATTCCTTGTCTTGCCTCCTCCAAAGTGCTGGGATTACATGTGTGAGCTCCCTAAACGTCTAGAGATTATATACAATATACATTTCCTGGAACTAGCAGGAAAGGGGTGCAGAGGCAGGCAGGGAGAGATGCGGTCCGTAGTCTCTGCTGGTTTAAAGGTGATCCTTCCACTCTCAGTGGTGACAGTCACGGACTAGCCTTCCAGAGAGCAGGGGTTCAGTTCCCGGCACTCACAGGGTGGCTCACAACAGTCTTTCATTGCAGTCTTGGCGGATCTTATGCCTTCTTCTGACTTCCATGGGCACCAGACATGCACATGGTCCATAGACATACATGCAGGCAAAACATTCATACACATGAAAATGTATAAGTAATGTTTTTAAAAGAGTAATCCTTCCTTCTATTCTGCCATTGAGATTAAGAGTTGTATGGGGGTTATTTTGGGTTTGTTTGTTTGTTTGTCTGTTTGTTTCATTGGATTTTGCTATAGAGCCTGTGCTGATCTTTGATTTACAATATTCCTACTCCCCGAGTCTCTCAAGTGCTGGGGTTTGGGGAGTGTGCCCTCATTTCTGGCTTTGCCACTTTTTTTCTGCTAATTTCTTCCCTACACATGGGACTTGGACACCCTGATGGAATTCTGCACTTCAAGAACTTTGGACTTAGCTTGGTGGTGGCGCTTGCCTTTACTACCAGCTTCCAGGAGGCAGAGGCAGGAGGCAGGCAGATCTCTGGGAACCTGAGGCCAGCCTGGTTTATAGAGTAAGGTCCATGACTACAAGGAGAAATGCTGTCTCAAAAAGCAACTTAAAAAAAAAAAAAGAAGAAGAAGAACACAAAAGAACTTAGGGCTTTCAATGAAGTGTCTTGGCAAAGTAGAAATGTGATACCAAGTCAGAGGAGTTAGTAAACCACAATTCTGGGTAACAGGTCAAAGACCAAAAAGGCTAAAGGAAAATACAGTGGGGAGAAGTGTAGGGTTACAAAATAAGGGGAGAGATAGACGTAGCAAGTTGGCATAGACGGCTTTGAATACAGGGAGAAGAAGATCCACAAATGAAACACACACACACACACACACACACACACACACACACACACGCTAACAGAATGGAGACTGGCCTGTAGTTCACAGCTTGCCTTCACGCACCAGCCTGGGGCAGGATGACAATGGTCAGCCAACTTTAAGAAAACCTGAAAAATACAGAACAGAACAAAATCATCTCATCCTCCAGACAAGCAATGCTGAATCAGCCTTGTCTGGAAACTTCCTTTAAGCATAATTGCAAACTTCTGGGAACTTGAATGGAGAGGATGGGGGTGGGACAGAGTTTTCTGTCAAAGATCTGATGTTTGGGCAACACATATTTCTCCAGAAACTCTTGATTGGGCAGCACAATTGGAAGACAGCAGCAGTGCTCCACGGCATGCCACGGCCACCTTGGGTCCCTTCTGTATCTCTCAAGGATGGGGACAGCGAGGGGGAGCTCACATGCACTTCTGAGAAGCTCTTCACCGACTGACTTCATCAGCCACTTCTGGTGTGTAGCCACTTCTCTGCTGGAGTGGGGAGAGGGCTTCCTCCCACCTGTTCCATAGGCTAACCACAAGAAAGAGCAGCCCTGGGCCTTGTTTCCTTGGGTGCCTCTAACGGCCCAGAGGTTTCATTCAATTTTGGTTTTCATTTAAACCAAAAACAACCAAGGTCTGTGACTTCATAATGTGTCTCTCTCAGAAACCATCTCTCCTTATTGGTGACAGGTGACTCCCTCACCCTATCCTTATAACAGTAATTTCTGCATGGCCTTGAACAAGTTAGTCAACATCTCTTCCCCGCCCCCCCCCATGGGTAATATGGGAAGAAAAATATCAACCTTTTAGATATAGTGAAGGTTCAATAAGATGATCTGTACAAGGGTCATTGTACAAATCCTCTGTCTCTCTGTCTCTTTCTCCTCTGTCTCTCTCTTCTGTTTTTCTCTGTCTCTCTGTCTCTGCATCCATCTCTCTCTCTCTCTCTCTCTCTCTCTCTCTCTCTCTCTCTCTCTCTCTCTCTCTCTGCCGTGATAGGCTTGGCATCTGAACCCTGGCCTTTTCTCAGTTGCAGAGTAGCTCAGCGTGAAGCCTGACTCAGCGGGGGTCCATTTGCCTCCTTGGAGGTCAGTGTTCTTTGTTTTCTTTTTTTTTTTTTTTTTTTTTTTTTTTTTTTTTTTACTTTTTATTTTTTTTTATTTTTTTTTTAATTTTTATTTTCTATGTTCTATGTTTACATTCAAAAGGCTTTCCCCTTTCCCAGTTCCCACCCACCATAGTTCCCATAGTTCCTCTCCCCCCCAACTGTTCCCCAATCATTCCCCCTCCCCCCTCGGTTTCTTTACTAAACTGGATGCAATCTTTACAGGCCCAGGGTCCTCTCCTTTCTTCTTCTTGGGAATCATTTGACTTGCTATTTGTGTCTTGAGTATTTAGTGCTTCTGGGCTCATTAATATCCACTTATCAGTGATTGCATTTCATGTGCATTCTTTTGTGATTGGGTTAATTCACTCAGGATGATATTTTCCAGGTCTAACCATTTACCTACAAATTGCATGAATTCATTATTTTTAATTGCTGAGTAGTATTCCATTGTATAGATATACCACA
The DNA here is from genome assembly GCA_964023405.1 of Apodemus agrarius. Classification (NCBI taxonomy): domain Eukaryota; kingdom Metazoa; phylum Chordata; class Mammalia; order Rodentia; family Muridae; genus Apodemus; species Apodemus agrarius. Next base: position 72,508,008 of record OZ030015.1, on the reverse strand, counting down.
TTTTCTGTATCCATTCCTCCTTTGAGGGATATTTGGGCTCCTTCCAATTTCTGGCTATTATAAACAAGGCTGCTATAAACATAGTGGAGCATGTGTCCTTATTGCATGCAGGGGAATCCTCTGGGTATATGCCCAGGAGTGGTATGCCAGGGTCCTCTGGAAGTGACATGCCCAATTTTCTGAGGAACCGCCAAACTGATTTCCAGAGTGGTTTTACCATTTTGCAATCCCACCAACAGTGGAGGAGTGTTCCTCTTTCTCCACATCCTCGCCAGCACTTGTTGTCTCTTGAGTTTTTAATCTTAGCCATTCTGACTGGTGTGAGGTGGAATCTCAGGGTTGTTTTGATTTGCATTTCCCTGATGACTAATGATGTTGAACATCTTTTAAGGTGTTTCTCGGCCATCCGAATTTCTTCTGGTGAAAATTCTTTGTTTAGCTCTGTGCCCCATTTTTTGATAGGGTTATTTGGTTCTTTGCGGTCTAACTTCTTGAGTTCTTTGTATATATTGGATATTAGCCCTCTGTCGGATGTGGAGTTGGTGAAGATCTTTTCCCACTTTGTTGGTTGCCGTTTTGTCCTTCTGACAGTGTCCTTTGCTTTGCAGAAACTTTGTAATTTTATGAGGTCCCATTTGTCGATTCTTGATCTTAGAGCATAAGCTGTTGGTGTTCTGTTCAGGAACTTTTCCCCTGTGCCCAAGTCCTCCAGGGTCTTCCCAAGTTTCTTTTCTAGTAGTTTCAGTGTGTCTGGTTTTATGTGGAGGTCCTTGATCCACTTGGAGTTGATCTTAGTGCAAAGAGATAAGAGTGGGTCAATTCGCATTCTTCTGCATGTTGACCTCCAGTTGAACCAGCACCATTTGTTGAAAAGGCTATCTTTATTCCACCGGATGGTTGTGGCTCCTTTATCAAAGATCAAGTGACCATAAGTCTGTGGGTTAATTTCTGGGTCTTCAATCCTGTTCCATTGATCTGCTTGCCTGTTGCTATACCAATACCATGCAGTTTTTAACACAATTGCTCTGTAGTACTGCTTGAGGTCAGGGATATTGATTCCCCCAGAAGTCCTTTTATTGTTGAGAATAGTTTTTGCTATCCTGGGTTTTTTGTTGCTCCAGATGAATTTGAGAATCGCTCTTTCTAGATCTATGAAGAATTGAGTTGGGATTTTGATGGGGATCGCGTTGAATCTGTATATTGCTTTTGGCAAGATGGCCATTTTTACTATATTGATTCTGCCAATCCAGGAGCAAGAGATATTTTTCCATCTTCTGAGGTCTTCTTCAATTTCTTTCTTCAAGGACTTGAAGTTCCTGTTGTACAGATCTTTCGCTTGTTTGGTTAGAGTTATGCCAAGGTACTTTATGTTGTTTGTGGCTATTGTGAAGGGTGTTATTTCCCTAATTTCTTTCTCAGCCTGCTTGTCCTTTGAGTACAGGAAGGCCACTGACTTGCTTGAGTTAATTTTATAACCTGCCACTTTGCTGAAGCTGTTTATCAGCTGTAGAAGTTCTCTGGTGGAGTTTTTTGGGTCGCTTAGGTAAACTATCATATCATCTGCAAATAATGATAGTTTCACTTCTTCCTTTCCAATTTGTATCCCTTTGACTTCCTTATGTTGTCTAATTGCTCTTGCTAGAACTTCAAGTACTATATTGAAAAGATATGGAGAGAGAGGGCAGCCTTGTCACTGACTTGGTGGTGAGAGTAGGGAGTGAGGATGGGCGGCAGTAAGGGAGGGGGCTGAGAGTGTGGTGGGAAAGCGGATGCCTGCCGCTTAGGGTAGCATTCTGCTGTTCTTGATCTAATAGTGTCTAATACGATTGCAAACCAACCAGAGTCTTTAGAAGTAATTTGGTTGTCTAGCTCTACTTAGTGAAAACTACTCTAAAACTTAGTGGCTTAAGTTTGTTTTAATTTCTCAGGGTTATATGGGTTGGCCCTTGGGTGTTCTGTTAGGCCATCCTACAGGTCTCACTTGGGTTTCTTAAGTGCCAAGAGGTGAGGTCCATGGGTTGGGGTGAGGTTGGGGGACACTGATGTATTGGATTTCCAAAAGAAATATTAAGTTCACTTTTATCTTTAGTTGCTGTGCTTAGTAAGTGTATGCCAGAATTTATCTGCTTCCATCTCAGGCTATTCTTGCTATATAAGAGACCATCTTCATAAAGCCCTTTATGAGAGGTTGAGGGGAGGGGGGCTCTTAGCGCACAGGGCAAGTCAGACTCAACGTACCATTTTTTAGCCTTTTGAAAATAACTTTAAAATTACAAATCATTTCGTTGGAGCTGGGCACATACTCCAACAGTGCATGTGGGGTCAGATGACAACTTGCTGGAGACGATTCTCTCCTGTTTGGGTCCCTGGGATCAAACTCAAGTCATTAGATTTAGTGGCAAGTTCTTTTTTTCCTCCTCTCATGCAGCCCCAAAGGGGCAGGAAGAGACTTTAATTAAGGGAAGGGAGGACTCATCAGAATCAGAGGGGAGGAGCCTGAGCAGGCAGGAGTCTCCTCTGTACCTCCAGCACAGGCCCTGCACCCAGATGGGCAAACCTTGGGGCCTCTCAGCAGGAAGGACGTTGGATGGGCACCAGGCAAGTTCTTTCACCAGAGGAGCGTCTCGCCAGCACCGTCTCTTCATTTCCATCACTCTGTGTACTCGTATCCGCGTAGGGACACAAACCACATTCTTGTCATTTTTGGTAACTACATGAGATTCCATCATATTAGGATAGGCGTTGGCCCATCGTGAATCATCATTTTGAGCCTCACAAAGATAGAAAATGAGCCAATAATGTGTATTAACTGTCTTTAAAAATGAAAACAAACTTTTTTTTTTGAGTACTGGGAATTAACCCAATGGTCTTGTGCTCCCGCGCCCCCCCCCCAGCAACAGTAACAGAAAAGCAACTAATACAGTATATATTTGGGGGCTGTGTGTGTGTGTGTGTGTGTGTGTGTGTGTGTCTAAGAGGACAGCCTATGAAAGTCAGCTCTTTCCTTCTACCTGGTCAAGACAGGGTCTCTCTTTTGATTTCTACGGTGCTGTGTACTCCAGTACTGGACTGTGAGCCTTGGGTGATTCTCATGTCTCTGCCTTCCATCTTGATGGAGGGTTGCTGGGCGCATAGGTGCTCACCACCAGGCCAAGGTCTTCTGTGTTGGTTTGGGGATTGAACTCAGGCCATTAGGCTTCTGTGGTATCTTGTTCCATTTCCTGTTGCTGTGATAAAACATCCTGACAATAGCATGTCAGAGCAAGAAAAGGCTTATTCTAGCTCACGGTTTCAGGTTCCAGCCTATCACCTTTAAACTTAACCTCATTCCTGCATACGACTCAGGAAGAATGCAGCCCAGATTCTTGACAAGAAAAAAAAAGTCACAGGATGCCTTGAATCCCAGTGCTTGGGGCTAGAGGCAGGCAGATTTCTGTTAGTCCGAGGCCAGCCTGGCCTACATAGTGAGTTTCAGGCCAGTCAAGGCTACATAGTGAGACCTTGTCTCAGAAAGAAAAAGAGTTTATGAGTGGGTCCTAGTCCAGTCTCCAACAAGGCCCATGTTCCTTGCTGAGACCTCATGAGCCAGACCTTTACTGGTCACTTTTTTTTTCAGCGTTACTGTCTTCCAAATTCCCACTAGAATTACCCATTAAGCTCTACTTCTGGCATGCAATGGATTTGCAAACCCAGAGTTCCAAACTTTTCCATATCCTGCTCACAAAATAGTTCCAAAGGCTCAAAAGCCATGCAATCAAGTTTATCATAGTATCAACCTCACTCCTGACAACACATTTTTGTCTTAGTTTCATGGTCCATTGTTATAATCTAATAGCCAGACAAAATCAGTTTAGGGGAGAAAAAGGTTGATTTCTGTTCATAATGCCACTGTACTATCACCAAGGAGATATTACGGCATCCAGCTGGGACAACTGGATTCATTGTATCCATATTCAGGAGGAATGTCTCTGTGTGAGTTCTTAGCTCATTTTCTCAACTCTTATACAGTACAAGATCTCCTGCCCAGATAGTGGTGCTATGAATAGTGGGAAGACTTTCCCACTTTAATTAACATAATCAAGATAATTTCCTATAGATATGCTCAAAGGCCAACCTGATCCAGGCAATCCCTCACTCTATTCCCAGGTGATCTTGATTATGTCAGCTTGACAATTAAACCTAGTCAGGTGTGGTGGTGCATGCCTTCAGTCCCAGTCAGGAAGTAGAGGCAGGTGGATCTCTGTGAGTTTGAGGCTAGCCTGCTTTACAAAAGAGAGTTCCAGAACAACCAGGGCTGTTACATAAGAAACCCTGTCTCAAAAAACCAAACCAAACCTAACCCAACCAAACCAAACCTAACCAAACCAACCAAACCAAACCAAACCAAACCAAACCAAACCAACCAAACCAACCAAACCAAACCAAACCAAACCAAACCAAACCTAACCTAACCAAACCAAACCAAACCTAACCAAACCTAACCAAACTAAACCTAACCAACCAACCAACCAACCAAACAAACAAACAAACTAAAAGCCAGACAATTAAAACTAAGCATTACACATTGACATCGAAAAGTGCTTTTACCCACTGACTGAGGGGTCTTGCTGGCCCATAAAATACTTTAAAATAGGATCAGATGATATGATGTTTTAAGTATGTCATACTTGATTTAACTACTTAAGGTAGAATTCTTTTGCAAGGACTTTGGTTGAAAGGATTATAAGCAAAAAGACATTGAAAAAGCAAGCAAGCAAGAAAGAATGAAAGAAAGACATGATGCAGTCGTGAGCTTCAACGTCAACCGAAACTGAGAACAGCTCTCTTGTCATGGGCAAGGATGTTAAGTCAAACCTGACTTGAGTGATAGATTACAACAGTGATGGACTTCTGACACTAGATAAGGGGGCCTGTTGGAGATTCTGCCACGGTCTCTTTGTGAAAGCTAGATGCCATGGAAGCAAAAACTTCCTCAATCTAGACCCACAAGAAGAGAAACTAAGGCCTTCAATGAGCTGCCGGAATCAACCTGACATCCGTGTGACTGAGCTCCATGGGAAGAGGTCCTGCTAGCCAGAAATCAAGACTTCGGATGGCCAGTGTTATAGCTGAAACTTTCCCTAGAGCTGTTCAGCCAAAGAAAGTATGAGAGATAAAGTTCATTGTGTAAGCCATAAAGTTGTGAGGTAATTTATTTTAGAGTCTAGAAAACTAATATGCATGCTACTTTTCTTTTTTACTTTCTTTTTCTTTTTTTCTTTCCTTTTTCCCCCCCTCAATCTGTAGCCTAGGCTGACCTAGAACTACCGGTGCAGTCAGCCCTGACTGGCTTCTACCTTGCAGTAATCTTGTTGCCTTAGCTTTTTGAGTGCTGGGATTAAAGGCATAAACCACCATGCCCAGCCTTTTCCTCTCTCCCTCTCTCCTTCTTTCCCTCTCTCCCTCTTTCCCTTCCCGCTTGGGATTGAACTCAGGATTTCTTGGACACCAAGTATGTCCTCTGCTGCCGAGCCACACTCCCAGGCCTCTTATGCCACCATTTAAACATTGCTTTTACGAAAGAGATGTTTGTTCTTTTTCTAATATAGACTCACTGTTACCTGGAGTTTTACTTCCTTTTTAAATCGTCAATTCTGGTTAAGAGAAGTCTTCTCTCTTTTGACCCATCCAAGAATGCTGTTTTAGAGGGGCATGCTAAAACATTTCATTTTTCCCCTGAGGATTTTCCTATTTTTAGAAAATTCTACCATGTTGAAGACATAAGGCAAACACTACGGAGCTCCTGAAGCTTGGGTCTCGTTTCTTCCAACCTGCTGAACCGAAGGTAAAAGTAATAAAAAAGCAAAATGTTGAGAACATAGTTTCTCTGTTTTGCTAGTTGAGTGCAAAGTAACCCTGGTTACAGTTAAAAAAGAAAGTGTATTGCTATAATTAAGTAATTTAGGTAAGTAATTCTAACTTTTCACCTAGCAGTGGGCGAGCTTCAATGACTCCCAAGACCTTAGGACCAGGGTCGTCAAATACATTGCCCTGTGTGACTCAGACTCTACCACTGTTGTTTTACACATATGTATGTATATATGTGTGTATGAGTGTATGTTTGTTTGTATGTATGTATATGTATATTGCTATTTTCCTTCGCATGTTCATTGCTTCAGCCAAACTAGACTTTGTTGTTTCTTGTTCATGCTTTTTTCATGCTAGCTGTGATATATGTGAAAGCAAAACACAAAAACAGGGTTTGTGATCAAAGGAGCTGGAGAATGCTGCATGCCCTAGAACCCTCTGGGAGATTGAGAGCACACATTAGCATCTTCAAAAGTCCTGGGGAGTTCTTCAGTAAAGAAATCTGTTCAGTTCAATAAGACTTACAAGCTGGGCGTGGTGGCACATGCCTGTAATCCCAGCACTTGGGAGGCAGAGGCAGGCGGATTTCTGAGTTCGAGGCCAGCCTGGTCTACAGAGTGAGTTCCAGGACAGCCAAGGCTACACAGAGAAACCCTGTCTCAAAAAACAAACAAACAAACAAACAAACAAACATAAGACTTACTTGGATTAGTCAGGATCCAGAAGAAAAAGTAACATCTATTTCAGGGACTTTATCAACACACACACACACACACACACACACACACACACGCACACACACTCACACATACCTCTACACACACTCACAATTGTCACACACTCACTATTGTAAATGCCTTAAAAAACAAACCACCAGGAGGCATTTGAATGGTAGTGGTAGAATGATGGGACATCCCAGGGTGTATGGCTTGAAGGAGATGCCACTTCCAGGAATGGAAGGAGTAAGGGAGGTGGAAAAGGAGGGCGATTCATTCAGAAAGGCTACACCAGGAATATACCAGATATGGACATATTCTTGTTTGTGTTTGTTTTGGGTAAGAATAGTCTCAGCCCTAATTGAACCTCAAGATAACCATAGCCCTAACTGACACAGGAGCAAATTTATTAATATATAACTAATAACTGTACTATTAGGGGTTACTGAGTGATATTTGGGTGTATCACTGTATAGTGTAATCTGGCCATGTCTGATGCAAGCTTGTGAGAAACTCTCATTTAGAACCTCCTGGCCAACTCACATCTTAGATTCCCAGTCCTCAGAAATTATACAAAATAATTAACAATTGTTGTTTGAAATGCTATCAAGTCTTAAAGTATCTTTTTAGACAGAAATATGTAGCACGACTGATTTTTCTGTACTGGTGTTGTGTTGTAGCAAAATCCTTACACTCAGATGTGAACTTGGAATTTGGACAACAGTTTTGAGGACAATGTTAGTAAAAATCTTTTTTTTTTTTTAAGTTTTGTTTGAGACAGGGTCTCATATAGCCTAGGCTGGCTTCAAACTCTCTAAGTATCGGAGGCTACCCTCCTTTTGCCTCCACCTGAGTGCTGCGATCACAGATGTGCACCACCGTGACCTGCCATTTTCCTACTTTGGGACAGGAATGTGCACAGCCATTATTGATACTCTTGACTCAGTGGCTTAGCTATCTCTGCTTCACAGATATTCAGGAACTGTACTCAAGGAGTTGTACTTGAGGAACTTCATCTGAGAAGCCTCAATTCTGTCTGAACTTAGATGTTGAGATGCTAGGCTTCAAGCTAATGCTATAATGAGATGATAGTTCTGTTGACTTGGTGGAGGGAGTGTATGCATTTTACATTTAAAACAGACATGAATCACTTGGGACCAGAAGGCGGGCCTAGTAGCTAGTCTCCAAGATAGCAGCTAGTTTCTAAGACAGTTCATTTCTAGTTATCTCTGCCTCCTGATATTCATACCCTTGTGTGGTTCCCTCCTACGTGCTTCTACAGTTGGTCTGTGTGACCAACAGCTCATGGCAGAAGTGATGGCATGTTACTTCCGAGATTAGGTTGTGAGAGACCGTGGCTTCCATATGGATCTCTCCCAGCCCCCTCACCCTTACTCCCTACCTTGGATTACTTCCCGTTGGAGAAATAAGCTGCACACTATGCATAGTCTCAGAAGACCACTCGGCAGAAAACAGCTGGGCGGGAACGCTTGCTGCCAGTGGCTGTAGGCACCAGCCCGGAAGTGAGATCTTTAGCCTTACTCTAGCTCTAACCAGCATCTTGATGTCCTGAGAGAATATGAGCCAGAAGCACCTGGCTAAGCCAGCCACTCTGTTACTAACTCTCGGGAATTATGCAAGATAACAGCATGTTTGTTCCTCGCTGGGATGTTTCCATATCATTTCTATACAGCAGCAACAACAACAACAACAAAACAATAACCAACAGATGGACGGATGTACATTCAGGAGCCAGGGCAGCCAATCAGGCCCCACAGAGGGGCTTCTCTTTTCTCTGAGATCATCTCAGGTGGATCAGGCTGCCCTTAAATTGGCTATGTACTTGAAGATGTTCTTAAATTTCTGATCCTCCTTCTTCAACCTTCCATGATGCCATGATGCCGTGATTCCAGGCATACACCACCACACAACCCTTGATTCCAAGTCAAACCACAAGGGAATTAGTGAGGGAGCCTGAAGCTCGCTGTTTGCGAGGAGCAGTCTATCACAGAGCAAAGGAGAAGGTGGAAGCCAGGACGAAGGGGCAGATTATCAGCACAACCAAGAACCTCCCCTTTCAATAACATCCCCAATAGCACTTTTCAGAACTTTGCCCTCAAACTCCAGCTGGAGGAATACTATCTAAATTCTTCATCCTAAAAAGCAGGGCATGCCCAAGTCTTATTCATCAGTGGAGACGTCCTAAGAGAAACACAAAGTTTGAGTTCTTTCTTCCTCAGGACCTAGGATAGCCCCTCCCCCTTCTCTAAGCACATTTGATCCTTGGCCATTTAAACCATTTGGAAACACAATTGTAGAGCTGTTTATTGTGTGAGACATAATAAGTATTTTAAGAGTCTGGTCTGCTTCTGATTCACTGCCGTACGTTGCCCCATGACACCACTTAGTAAATACCAGAGCGCGGTAAGCGAAAGGATGGATGTCAAAGCCAGCAGCTGAAAGGCTGTAATAGGTATCTTCCTTTCTGTGACTATCATATAAGCTGCCTTATAAGCTTGTGGCGAAACCAAGAGATTGTCGAATAAATTTTTCTTGACTGTCATACATTATGAACTTTTTCTTGAGGAAAGAGTATAATGAAATTACAAACTAGTTTGTATCTAGGAATAATAGGAATAATTATCCTGTGAGACCAAAGCCCTGCCTGATATTTCTTTCCTTCTCCTCCTTCTTCTTCCTCCTCCTCCTCTTCTCCTGCATGAAGAGTAGGCTCCAAGGATTGTAATCATCTTCTCTTTTAGCTTTAGCCACTCAGAAAAAAAAGTCACTTCAAGGAAGAGAATCATGGTCAGCAGTTTGCCAAGAGATTTCCTCTATTTCCCCAGGTTCCCTGCTAATGGGATAAGTGATGAGGGTGGGGGTGGGGGTGGGGGGAGAGTGGGAAACAGAAAGGGTGTTTGTGGACAAGCTCCTTTAACTTAAGGTCAGGTCTTGCCTCTCTGCTTCCTGCCTGGATTGCCACCATGCCCCCAACGAGTCTCCTGGCAGCTTGTTTCTGAAAACAAATCTTAGCTTGTCACACTCGTATATAATCTTTTCTAGAAAAAAAAAAAAAAAAAGCAAACTCTTTATGATTAAGACCCAGGATTTCTTCTCTAACCAAACTGTCCAGCTCCTCTCTTTTCCCTTCTCCTCCTCCTCCTCCTCCTCCTCCTCCTCCTTCTCCTCCTCCTCCTCCTTCTTTTGGTTTTTCAAGACAGGGTTTCTATGTGTAGTCCTGGCTGTCCTGGAACTCACTCTGTAGACCAGGGTGGCCTCGAACTCAAATCCGCCTGCTTCTGCCTCCCAAGTGCTGGGATTAAAGGCGTGCGCCACCACACCTGACTCTTCCTCCTCCTTCTCCTTCTCCTCCTTCTCCTCCTTCTCCTCCTTCTCCTCCTTCTCCTCCTTCTCCTCCTCCTCCTCCTCCTCCTCCTCCTCCTCCTCCTCCTCCTCCTCCTCCTTCTCCTCCTCGTCCTCCTTCTTCTTCTGGGATTTTCCCCTCCCCCACCTTTCCTGACTCAACCCAACTCATCCTTCAAGATTTAGTTTCAACTGTCCCTCCAAAACCTTTCTCTGGAGCCCTTGTGATATATTAGGCCCCTTAGCGTGTTTCAGGGGCTGCTGTGGGCACAGGGAAGCTATTTCTAGATCTCAACATCTCAATCTAGAAAAGTGGGATAATATAATACCTCAGAAGCTTGGTGCAAAGTTACAAGAACCCTGTCTGATATGTACTGCCTGTCACATAGTAGGTGTTAATGAGAGTAGGCATTTAGCCCAATCTCTTTCTTCCTTTGTAAGAACAGGAGGTCGAGTCAGTCAGGTAATTTGGCTGGAATAAAGACCAGAAAGGAGACAGCATTGCGGTTTTGCTAATAAAGGTTTGCTAACCTAATTTCAAAGTAACAGAATTAGGAAGGGTTGATTTCAAAGTTCATGCTAAAATGAAACATTTGATAGAACACTTGAGGCTGAGCGTAATTGTTACATTTTCAAGAAAAGTAGCAATTTAGGTTTTTCATGGATGGAAAAACAATGTTTCCTTCTTTTCTCAGCTGGCTGATTTCCTTTGCTCTGTTCCCACCTTTGTATAGTCACATTCCCTGACTGTGATGCTATGTAACTTCTTAGTCCTTCTTACTATTGAATTAAGTACAACATTAAACCATTAACATGACCTTAAGAAAAATCAATACTGTCTCTAGGCTGAAGATCACTCTCTCTAGGGCTTAATTGGTTCCTTCTTTGCTTTCAGCTTTTGACTCTAAACTTGTATTGCCCAGCCCAGTGGGCATTAGTCACGTTTAGCCATTGGGCCCTTGAAATGTGGCTGGTCTGAACTGGAATGTTGTTTGAGAAAAGCAAACAAACATGGATTTTGGAAAGTTCAGTTAAAAATAAATTTAAAAAAAGGAATAGCTATATGAATATATTTTACATGAACTACATATAAAATGATATAGTTTCTGATATATTGGCCAAAGATTTTAATATGTCTAACAAACAGTAATTGAAATTATAGGATTTATTTGGCTTTGTTTCATTTCTATTGGTTAGATCTACTCTAGACTCGGTTTTTTTCCTCCAGAATCATGGATAGAGGATTAATCCTAAGGTCAAGCTCTGCCCTTTCCTGATCAAGTAGAGTCCACAGGCCGAGTCTCCACCATTCCATACACAGGCCGAGTCTCCACCATCCCATACAGAATGGAGCTCCTGAAAGCCCAAAGGAGTTATAGAATGGTTTTAGATGCAGAGATCACTGAATAGATCTTTATTTCAAAGAGAAGATAACCAGTAGTTATTGACCCAAGGCTACCTCTCAAAGTCACTTTGAAATTCCTCACTGGGTTCCTGTTAGGTATTTTACTCTTTTTCTTAGTCATTGCAACAACTCTCACAGCTGGTGCCACTTCACAGACCCATCATAAATGAGTTTATCAGAATTGTGAGGTAAGAAGGAATAATTTTGACCTTATTTGGTCCAGCTGACATATCTAGTATCTTCTATATTTTATTCTTGTATGTCCTTTCACACACACACACACACACACACACACACACACTGTGTGCTATGTAAACTGTACAATATAATATTGTAATCTGAACCATATAGAAAAAGATTATAGAGAAAAACTGGAAGGTTTATTTATTCATTCATTCATTCATTTATTCAAGGTTTTGCTATGTAGCTCAGGCAGGTCTCAAGCTTGCTCATGATTCTCCTGCCTCAGCCTCTTGTAGTCATATATATATATATATATATATATACACACACACACACACATATATATGTATATATATACATACATATATACTTTTCATAAAAAGCAATTGATGAACCTACATTGACACATCCTATTCTTAAAGTTTTGTTTCTCTTTAACTCATACAAAATATCATCTTAACACAATGTAGGTGGTTCCCAAGATGCTCTCTGAGAGTGATGCTGGCCCCCTTTCCCCCTCCTCCCTGGGCTTCTATCCCTCTCTCTGCTGGGATCTTAGTCTTCCACTGCTCCTCTTCATTCCCTTTCTCAGTCTCTTCTGCTATTACCTCTGCCCCCTCTCCCTTGGTCTCAGAGTTCTTTCCTTCTTGGGAAGTCTTTTTTGTTGTCAGATTCTCCTCTCTTTTGGAGAAGATTGACATTCAAATGAAAGTTCAATCAAATGTTACTTCCTACGAGGTAGATTTCAGGCAGGTTCTACCTGCCACTGAATTCCTAAGGTATATTATGGGTATGTGTATATGTGTGTCTGAGAGGGGGAAGAGGAGGAAGGGGGAGGGGTAGGAGAAGGGGAAAGGAAAGGGGAAGGAGAGGAGGGAAGGGGGAAGGGAAGGGGGAGGGGGAGGGGGAGGGAAAACTAAGGAGAATGGATATACTTTAGAAAAGGAGTGGGAGAGGACATTTCAAGCTGGGGAAAGGAACGGAACAGACCCGTGGGGATTCTCTCAGAGAAGGAGAGATGAGTGAAGGAAGGAGCTTTTGCCTCACTCGGGTCTTGGGATCCCTGACTCCTGGTGCTGGAACTCAGTTATAAAGGATGCCGACCTTAGTTGATTTGAGCTCCTGGATTGAATTAGTCCTGGTTGTATAATTGACTTTGATATGTGGCCTTTGGATCTGAATTGGGTTTAATAAGATTTAACTGCTTCAAAGAGCTTTATAAGAATTCATTCTATCCTTCAAATCTGATTTCAAATGCTGCCTACTTGACGCCGCCCTCTCAACTTGGAAACCCCTCCTCCAGTGCTCCTAGTACATCACAGGTAACGCCTGCCTTATTCAGGTCACCACCTTTTATCTTACTCTGTAGGAACTGCTTCTCCAGAAATCCTGAGAACAGGCAGATACTAAAAAAATTAGTTTTCTTTTCTATTTGAGGAAAAGTCTTGTAACTACTCGAGGCTGGTCTTGAACCCTCAGTCTTCCTGCCTTAGCTTCCCAAGTACCGGATTGCAGATGTGTGCTACCACTTAGTCATAATTAAAAAAAAAATCATTTTAGCCGGGCGGTGGTGGCACATGCCTTTAATCCCAGCACTTGGGAGGCAGAGGCAGGCAGATCTCTGAGTTTGAGGCCAGCCTGGTCTACAGAGTGAATTCCAGGACAGCCAGGGCTATACAGAGAAACCCTGTCTCGAAAAACCAATCAATCAATCAATCAAACGAACAACTCATTTAAAAATCATTTTAATGGTTAACATTCATGTGATTAAGGAAGCACTGGGACAAACACTTATGATCAACATTATTTCATCAGACATTTTAGGAAAAACAACTCTTATTATCCTTGAATTATGATAAACTAATTTGATTTAGGGCCAAATTTGATCTAAGGTCAACTGGCAAGCGGCAGAACTCTTTTCGGCAAGTTTTTGGCTTCAGGATCTTAATCAGCATAGATGGCCAAATAGGTGGGTGAAGAACACTTTTCATTTTATGGCTAAAAAAGTGATCTAGAAGAGTCTACTATTTTAAAGAGATAATTATGACTTAAAGTTATGATAGCTCCTGTTATCTTTTTGCTTTTCTTCTTGAAACAAGGGATTTGCTATGTAGCCTCTGCTAGCATGGTACTTGCTCTGCAGACCAGAATGGCTTCAAACTCAGAGATCCCCCTGCCTCTGCCTCTGCCTCTGCCTCTCCAGAGCTGGGATTAAAAGCTTGTGCCTGCTGGGTGGTGGTGGCGCACGCCTTTATTCCCAGCACTTGGGAGGCAGAGGCAGGCGGATTTCTGAGTTCGAGGCCAGCTTGGTCTACAGAGTAAGTTCCAGGACAGCCAGGACTATACAGAGAAACCTTGTCTCGAAAAAACAAAAAACAAACAAACAAACAAAAAAGCTTGTGCCTTCACACCTGGTATCATTAGCTCTTAATCTTTCCCTATCCCTCCCTCGTCTTCTCTTAGAATCCTTTTAACGTTCTTATGGAAAATGTTTTGATCTCTTCACTGAAGAGTAATTAGCCTAGAATAATTGGTTGGGAAGGGATTTTACATCATATGTGGTTCTTATTCATTTCTAAGTTTTCAAATATCAAGTACCTACTGTGTGTTAGAACATTTTTAAAGCACTGGACAACTATATAAACAAAGTGTCAATTCTCATGATTTTCACTCTGAGAGTTCACTCCCTTCTCAAAATAACCATAGAAAGTAAGGATGGCAACATAGTAATGTATACTTTACATTGCTTATCGGCTGCAGGCACTAGGCTAGTGCTCAGCGTGTATTAATGCATCCTATAACAAATATAACGTTTGTTTCCCTTATTTTACAGATGAGGAAACTGAGTCATAAAGAGGTAGAAGACTGGCTCCAGCTTCGAATCCTGAGCAGCAGGACTTTATTCCTAGTTTATTAACCACAAGGCCATATCGTTTCATTTTTACCTCTCTATTATAACTTAAAAAGAGAGGGTGAGGCTGGTGTCTATCCAGCTCTGATTCTCTAGCCCTAGAATTCTGCGATGTGCCCAGGCAGCCTTATGGAATAAATGAGAAGGCATTGGAATTTCTCTCTCTCTCCTTTCTTTTTTTTGCCAACTTTCTCTTCCAAAGAATTCAAACTGATTTCCAAGTAATTCTCGATTTTGAAGTGAACCTTCCTGTGCTGCACGTTCCCCAGCCAGCAGAAAGCTAGGGCCAAGGCTCGGGTCATCTTAATCGGGGCATCCAGCAGATGGCGCCATCTTAGTAGCCACCAGCTGGCCGCCGGGTCCCCGGGGCTCCGAAAGCTTCCCTGCCCTCCCTCACCGCCTTCTCTCTCCCCCCTCCCTACGGAGCCCGGCCCACGTGACCTCACGGCGGCCAATGGGCGAGCAGAGAGGGCGAGCTGGTCCCTGTGGCCGCCATTAAAGCGAAGGGAAAACCCGTGAATTCGGATTAAAGGGGGAAAAACACCGCCCGCTGGGCCCACAAAATGGGGGAGACTACGGCGTCCAGGCGGTGAGGCGGCAGGAGAGCAGACATTAGGCAGGCTTGGCCCAGGGACAACACGAGGACACAGCCGGAGAATGGACTGAGCCCACAGACGCCGCCACCACCTCCGCCGCTGAGGAGACTCTGGGCTTAAGGACATCGCCGCTGCCGGGCCGGGGGCCCGGGTGCTCTGCCGGTCCTCGCCCTTCCCGCCCCTCCGCGGGCGTCCCCGGGCCGCGGAGAACCCTCCCGGGCTTCAGGGCTCGGCCCGCTCGGACTCCGGCTCTGACTGTTTATCGTGTACCTGATTGTTATTTTTTTTTTGTTTTTCGTTTTTTCTCTTTTCCTTTTTTAAATCTTTTTTTTCTGGTGGAAGGGGCAGACATCCCTTCCCCGCCTCTCTAGAGAGGGACGCGCGTCCGCGGGCTCCGCAGTCCCGGCGGCCGGCCGAGCGCGGCGCGGCCCTCCCGCCTGCGGCCTCGGCCCCGGGCGGCTGGGTGCCTCCGGGCGGCGGGGGCCGCGGCGGCGCCGGGGGGCGGCGGGGAGGGCGGGCGGCCCGGCGGCCTCCTCCCCACCGCCCCCCGCCCTCCCCGGTGTCTGTGTTTCTCTCTCTGGTCGGAGGCGGCGGTAATGGCGGATGGTGGGTTGTGGCGCCGGCGGCGGCTGCTGTGAGGGACGATGAGTTCCTCCTTCGTGTCGAACGGGGCCAGCCTGGAAGATTGTCACTCTAACCTCTTCTGCCTGGTGAGTGCGGGGGCCGCGGGCGGTGGGGGAGGGGGCCGCGCCGTGCGCCCTTGGGCCGTGGGGGAGGGGGTCCGGGTCGCATCCAGATGCCGGTGTCCCCCGGCTAGGCCCCGCCGGAGTCGGCCTCCTCCGAGGCTCTGCGGCCGCCCCGGGAGGCAGCGTCTGCTCACCTACCGGCCAGAGCTCTGCTGGGAAGAGTCTTGCCCTTCTTTTTCCGTCTTTCCCCTCCTCCTGTCTTGTTTTGGACTCTTTTCCCCATCGTAGTCTTGTCCTAAACTTGGGCTTCTTATCTGGCCGGATAGTAATATTTTCTTCTGAGCTTCTTGCTTACCCCCGCCCCCCGCCCCTTGCATTGAACACTTTCCACGATTGCCCCTACTTCACTGCCTTTACGCTTCTCCCTTGTAAGTGGGCTTCTCTTAAACAGGACCCCCGCCCCCAAAACTTATGTATTAAGACCCTCTTCGTTTTGTAAGTTAAACTAACACAGGGGTAGTTTCCTTATGGGTGACTTCAGATCTTTGTGTAAAAACAGTGTATGCTAGTTCATATGTTTTCTTTGTAAACTTTGAAAACATTTTGCCATTTTGACAATTTCTAGCCATCTTGCTTTTATTAGAACATTATGTTTTTGTGAGAGTGGAGGGGCAAGTGGAGGAGGTACTGTGGTTTCGCACTAAACGTTCTATATTTGTCTGTTTTGCTTACGTTTTAAGAATGTTTTGAGCTGGCTGTTCCTTTTATTGAACTGAAAAGTCTGGGGAAGCTGGAATTAGGGATGTTTAGTATGTGTATGTAGGTCGGCCCAAATCGGATAACACCCAATAGTTAAGACTTTGTTAAAAGTACCAACTGTTGCAAATATCTAGTCCTGAATTAAACGATAGCCGAGCTTCCTGAATGACTTTAAGCTGGGATGACTTTTTCATTTTTCGTGTGCTCTGAGAAATATTCAGTCTATCATAGGTAAGTGAACTAAGTGGGCGGAGCGTAACTAGTTGGCAGGCGTGAACTGCCAGTCATATATCAGCAGTTTCAGTTTTGGCACCTTATGCTTTCTGTCACTAAGTTAGAATAAAGAATTACCGAATTTCCTTTGTTGACTTGCTTTCACGATGCGGTAAATGGGGACCTTTCACGTACTTGTGCCTTACAGATTAGGCTGCTTTTCTTGACAGTGCCCATTAATCAGCATCTCGTCACATGGAGTAAGATGTACAGCAGGTTTAACGTTTCTGACTTCCCCAACTGGATCTATTTTTGGCACTTTGGGTTTTTTTGAAGATAGATTAGCACAAATCTGACAGCTCCTTGGAAGTAGTTCTTTTCCTGAAGATGTGTGCTTGTGGAGAATTAACAGGCTCTTTTTTTTTCTTCAGAAAAATTTTCAGATTTTTTTTCATTAGAACTCTGACTTCGTAACAAACTTGGAGTGAGGGGCTTTACTTTTCAGTTCACCAAGGAACAAATGACCCGCTAGAGAAGAATGTCGAACAGGGAGGAGAGACTTACTGTGCAGGCTTAACAGCATTGTTTCATGTGGTCAGCTCTGGATATGTTGCATTTATTATAGACTTGTTACTCAGTGACATCGTTGATATTTTATATAACAGTTTTGTGTTCTTTAAGTTCTTGTCAGTCGAGACATTAGAATTATTTGCTGTGGGTTTTTTTTTATTTTGGTCATCGTCTTTTTATATAACAGTTTTGTGTTCTTTAAGTTCTTGTCAGTCGAGACATTAGAATTATTTGCTGTGGTGTTTTTTTGTTTGTTTATTTTGGTCATAGTCTTTAGGTTCTTAAGCATGCATTAAAAATAGTGTTTTAATGAAATCAAGGACTTTATAGTGAATGTATATTTATATATGTAAATATATACACATATAAATTAAATAATAAACTAAATATATAAATAATATACTTTATAAATATATAAATAAATAACTAATATATAATATACTTACATTATTATGTTTAATAAGAAATATATATTATTTATTTGAGTGAATGTACAATAATAGAGATATTATGCTTTCTTTTCCTTCAGGCTGACTTGACAGGAATTAAGTGGAAAAGATATGTATGGCAAGGCCCAACTTCTGCCCCTATTCTGTTTCCGGTGACAGAAGAAGACCCCATTTTGAGCAGTTTTAGTCGATGCCTTAAGGCAGATGTGCTTGGTGTTTGGCGGCGAGATGAAAGACCTGGAAGAAGAGAATTGTGGCTATTTTGGTGGGGTAAAGATCCCAATTTTGCTGACCTTATTCACCATGACTTATCAGGTGAAAGCACTTCATCCTTTTTAAATGTGCCTTGGCAATGTTGTACACTTTTCCCAATGTGCTTATGCTGTGGTGGACTGCCTTGTCAGTGGGAAGCTGTAGGAGGGTTGCCTTGTTCTGTCTTGCCATCCTTGTGTTAGTTTCCTTAAGTTACCCATGTAGTAGATTACAGGAGACTTGAGCTTTGACTGAGTTTCTTCCTCTACCGCCCAGCTTCCTTCTGTAATTTCCCACAGGCAGTTTGTATCTAGGGAAAGCATTTTCATTAACCTGAGAAATGGAATCTGGAAGCGTGGTGTTTTTCACAGTTATATAATAGTTTTGAAGCCAAGTGTAACTCACCTTTGAGTCTATTTTGCTATGTTCTTTTTGTCTGACCCTGTGGGCGGGTCTAGAAATGTAACTTTTTTGGCATATATTTTCAAAAGTATAGTTTTATTTTAATTTATTTATGATTATTAACTCAGGGAGGCATATGCTAATTTTTTTAGGGGGTAGGTGGGAGTGTCTTTCAGATATTGCTTCATCAAAAAATATATTACTAAAGGCAAGTGCCATCTTATTATTAACTTTTAAAGGACAAAGGTCATTAATCTGAAAGTTTGCACAGAAATAGTTTATTATAAGCACATCAATATTACTTTCTTTTTATTTTCTTGTCTTTTAGGGCCAAATGTACTTTAGAAAGAAACTATAGCCCTTTATGAAAAATACTGAAATTATGTTTATTTTAAACTCAGTATAAGTGTATCTTTGATTGATATATTTAGGGGAAACAAGTTCTAGTTCGATCAAATTTTTGACAGTTAAATTGAAAAATTTTACGGTTTTTAAAATTTTACGTGTGAGGAGGTAGTGTATGTGTGGGATATGTGTGTGCTACCATGTTGTGCAGAGGTCAGAGGACAGCTCTTGTTCAGACAAAGTTTTTCTGGTTTTTTTTTTTTTTTTTTTTTTTTATGTTATGAAGCTTATTTTGGGCTACCTGGCCCTTTCTGTTTCTAACTGTTTCCTATCTCTGTTCCCTATCGTAGTGTAGGGGTGCTGGAATTAGAGATGCACCATATCTGTTTTTTTTTTTGTGTGTGTGTGTGTGTGGTTTCTGGAAATCGAACTGAGACTGGCTAGTGCTTTCACTCTATTTCCAAGCCATCTCTCCTGCTCCTTAGGCTTTCTTGTATGAAAGGTAGTTCATAGAAAGTTGGTTTATAGTTTTGAACTGTAGGATCTGTTTTGTATGAAATACAATCCAGAAGTCATGTAGCCTTATAAATACCTTAAGTCTATTCACAGGGTTTAGTTTGCTTGATCAAGTTGGCACAGCATCTGAATACACTTGTTATTTGACACTGCGTCTGGTGGTATGGCCTTGAGTTCAAAGCCCTCCTCAGGCTCAGCCCAGTGCTGGCGGTACAGGTGCGTGCTGCCCTGCACAGCCTTGAACAGACCTTTCCATGGAACACAGTTTGTGTAATCAAAGATAAGTTTAAATAGAGAGTGTTTGGTTTTTATCATAGCGATTCTAACGTTTGGAAGATTAAAAGTCTATTAAAATAGAATATGAGCTGTTAATTAACAATGTATGTTGTTAAAACACTTAGCTATTTTTCTTCTGGATTTTATGTCATCAGAAGTGTGTTCTCAAGCACAGCTTGGGTAGAGTTTTAAAGTTTTCCTTTCCTTTAGCATAATTTTAAAATGACAGCACCCACACTTTAATACAGATACTGATCTTTGAATATAATAAATAAGTTTTGGATATCAAAGTTTTATTGCTGCCAGATTCTGCTGAATGCTATTGAATAACTAAATATTTTTATCAAAGTGGAAGTGACCCAAAGAGTAAACACAAACACATGTGAACTTGTCTACTGTTTCAAAGCTAGCCTTGAGCTCTTGGTTTACAGAGTCAGTGGTGTTTATATAATGTTTTAGCTTCTTTTTAACCTGTCATTTACTTTAGAATGTTACTTAAATCAGACTATCTTAAAGACTAATAAGGTCTTTTCAGATGGAGTATATTTATCTTGCCCTTTTTTTGCTCCAGGGACACCGTCTGCCTCCCCTTTGGGGTAATTAGTGTGCCTCTGTGCTCTAGCTAACCCCCTTTTCATTTCTTCCCATCTGTGGCACTTGGTTCCCTTCTTTTAAGCTCCCTTGAGAAGAGAGCAGCTGGACAGTAGGGGTGGCATCAGCTGCATGAGGCAGTCCTGAGTTCCAAGTGGAGGTGTGGCCGTGAGGACAGAGGACCAGGAAGGACCCAGGTGGTAACTAAGCAGCTAGTTAATTTGGCTTGAGCCAGGTCTTCTCAGGCAGTGTCCCTCTCTCTGTTTTTGGTCCAACACTTACTACTTCTTGTTGCTGACGTGTTTGTGATTATGGTAATATTGCCCTCCTTATTGGGGGTAGGAGTAGAAGGTAGGCATTGATTTTTGTAAAGGTTAGAATTCTCTGTTTTTGTTTTTTATTTTTATTTTATTTCACTGATGTGTTCAATAACAATGTGTTCAGCCCCTTTATCTACTCTGTCTCATCTACAGCTGTTTTTAAGAATAATTTTCTTTGAGGTAATTTTAGATTTACATAAATCTTGGCAGGATAGAATGGAGAGTGCTTGTGCATCTCTCACTTAACTTTCTTCTTAATATTTATATCAGAAGATGGAGTTTTTAAAACTCATAAATCAATATTGTTATATTAAAATATTTATTTACTTCACTTGGATTTCTTCATTTTGACCTAGTTCTTCTGTTGTTTTTAGAATCTGGTCTAGGCTGTCAAGTGATAGTTACCTGCCCTCTTATTTTTTGCTCTTCTAGGTTTTGACAGTTTCTCGAGGAACCTCTGTGCTCCTTTTTGATGATTTTGACAGTTCTAAGAGTCTAGAGTCTAGTCAGGTTTCTCAGTGCATGTTAAATTTTACCTTCTCTTCTGCCTCATACCATTTAACACATGTCTGAGTTAACATTAAGTTTAGCTAATGTATGGACAGAAAACATAGACCAAGTAAATTGTATTCTACACTTGGAATTTTTGCTTATTTTGTATCAGTAGTACCTGATGCTGTTTCACAAAGTAAATTGATTTTTGGATAAGGATTTGTGCTTTTTGGTATTAGCTTAAGTATAACATCCCAGAAAGACATTTGTTTGAATTTCAAAGCCAAATGAGTTTTTATTGTATTTCTAGGAGAATGGATAGCTGAATCCATGTTGGTTTATTTTGGTAGAAAAATAATTAGGGAAGAACTTTCTGGTTACAGGTTTTCGAGTTGTCTAGTAGTTGCGTGATAATGAATGACAGAGATGTAAAGTTGGTGGTGGGAAAATCTCAGCTCACTGTCACCTGTCAAGTCCCCAGTGGGTATGATTGATTGGCTCTCTCTTACACATACTGTTAGTTTGCTGTTTTAAAAAGCAAGATTGTTTTAATTTCATTTGTTGTGTCTTTGAGCATTTCTGTGTATTTTTAATTCTGTATCCTAAGATTTCCAAATTTTAGTGTAGCCATTGGTTTTTATTCTTAAAAACAAAACTGCTCCCCCTTCCAAGATTGTTATCTTAAAAAAAAATCATAAGGTAGATTCTGATGAGACTTTGGATTCTTTGAAGTAAAAGTATGCTGAATCAAGGCTAAAAATTGTTTGTTCTTTTTTTGTGATTTTGGAGGTCTCTATATGGGAGTTTAGCAACAAATCCAGATACTTTCATTATAGTAGTATTTCATAGTGCATACTACCTAACTGGGTCATTATTACAGATTTAATTTTGAATGCTTTTATCAGAGGACATTAATTATAGTGGACTTTAACCTTAATAGGGCAACTTTTAGCAGAGTTGATAGATACAAAAGCAGCAAGCTAAGCCATGCTGAAGAGTTATTCTATCTTTGTTTTAAACTTCCTAAGTGGTGTCCCATTTCCCTGTCTAGTCTTAATGAGTGTGTGCTCTGTAGTATCTTTTTTTGAGCAAGAAGAGTGTTACCGTTTAGATCGTCATGTCAGATAAAACAATCCCCTCACTAAGCTGTTTTAAATAAATCTTCAAGTTTTAGCCCTAAGTGAATGATGTGATAGCTTAAGGCAGTTAGTGATATTTGGTGATTTAATGAGTTATGAATGAGAAATAATTATTAAGAGAGACACTGATTTAGATGTCTTGATTTTTTTCAAGAAACCTGTACTATTTTCTAACATGCTAATCTTTGTGTCATTCCTTATCCATTGGCATATGTTACATCTTAGCTGTTTATAGCAAAATTATAGGGAAAAGATGCCTTTTTAAAAGTCGGCCGATCACCATGGAGATATTTAAAGAGGTCATTTTTTAAGGAAAATATTGAATATTGGTTCTACCATCTTTTTTGCTTTTTTTACTGATTTTTTTTCTAATTCATAATTATTTTGATGAGCTATGACACATCCTTTGGCACTCCTATAATCTGTGTTCTTAGTGAAACATACAGCTTTAACATTTGAACTTTAGTGTTGTTGCATTCTACAACGAATTTGCAAAATTTTTTGATATCACTGATGGTTAAGAGTTCTAATACCAGTAGTAATGGAAAAGTACTAAAAACAGAATAGAAACTTTGTTTTCTCTGGGGATTAAAGATACAAGAGGAGGAAAACATTTAAATGCTTTAAGCAGACTTTTTTCCATTAGCCTCTGGTTAAGGTCTAAAGCACCTGCTAAAGCTTCCATGTGTTCCTCCTCCCTTTCTTTCCTTGTCTCAGTGCTGGTGTTGATTCAAGGAGCTTTTACTTAGTGAAAGATAAGGGACACGGTGCTTGTCTTAGGAGGTTGGTTCTGCCATTCACTGTTTATGTCTGTGAGTACAGTATGTAGAAAGTACTTTTTGTTTTTACAACATTAGGGTATTAGAAACTTGATTCACTACACTTTGTTTCTAGGTGACACTCTTCCCAAAACAGAACCCAAATTTCTTTAGACTTTTCATTGGGTATTGTATTAGGAGGTAGTATTTCATTAGCAATGAAAAATGAAATAGTTACTTGGTCACTTACCAAATAGATGAAGGTGTATTTCAGATTTTTTTTTTTTTTTTGCCTTGGGTGAGTCCTATTTGTACTAATGAAAATTATGAGCTTTTGGGACAAGAGCCTCCTTCTGAAAGCATTAAGTTCATGGTAAGTTTCTTTAGATAAAAGCTAAAGCAATGAGACTTATCCTTGAAAATTAATACTGCTTTAAAAAAAAGTGTGTGGGGGGGCATGCACTGCATACATGTAGAGGCCAGAAGACAACTTTGTGAAGTTGTTTCTTTTTCCTATCTTGTATAAGTTCTGAGGATCAAATTCAGGTTATCGGGCTTGTCAGCCAAGCATTTTTACCCACTGAACTATCTAGCTGGCCTTGGTTATCTAAACCACATTTGGTCTTCTTAGCTTAGATTTAGCTGAAATAGATTTTTAAAAATAAAACCTTAGTTTTTAGGACATGTAAAAATGTATAAACAACTGTAACTTTTGCTTTTCTAAAGATTTTTGTTCTTAAACACAAAGCAGTTCATAATTTGCTAAATAGTCATTTTAAAATATAAACCGCATTTATACATTTTTTTTTGTTACTGTGTATGTCTGTGTGCAGTCACACATGAGAGTTCAGAGAACATCTGTGGGAGTCTGTTCTTGCCTTTACCAAGTGAGTCCTGGGATTCAAACCCAGGTTGTTAGGCTTGCTGAGCTGTTGTTATTCGTTCACAATGGGCTTTAGTGAATTGGAACTTTGTGCTTAACACTCTTGTTTTAAACTGTAGGAAGAGGTAAGTTATTTGTAAGTTTTAAATGAATTTATTTGAATTAATCTAAAATAATTGATTTAAATGAATAATAACTTGTAACTTAGATATGTGAAGTAACTATCTTATGCCTTTTTAAAACTTAGCAGTAGTTAGGCAATATATTTTGATAATGGCTACTTGTATGATGCAAATGTAAGTGCCATTGTGTTTAGAAGGTAGGGAGTTTTGAATGAAGGTAATAAAGGACATTGAACAGGTGGAGAATTGGGAGCAGTTCCTGGCATATTTCTTTTGGAATTATGAACACATGTATTTCTATTACTAGTGTCATGTAATTTGGGACACAAATTTTAATGAAGCTATTTGACTTTGAAATCAGAAGTCCTTATTAAGCCAAAAGATGGATTCTTTTTCCCTCTTAGCAGTTCACACATATGCTTGTGATCTAGACCTATGTGTCAACTCCTTTCCTGTCTTCATAGTAAGATGAGACCCATGAACATTTTAGCTTTAAGTACAGTAGATAAGGATCTCTAACGTAACTGAATGTGAAGTTTTCCTACTTAAAATTACTTTATTCTAGCCTGCGAGTATTACCATTTTTCTTTGTTCTTCTTTAGAGGAACACTATTAGTTGCTTTGAAAGGCCTGACAATGATTTAGTAAAGAACACTTGAAAGAACAACATAAAATCAGTGTTAACCTTTGTAGTGGCAGTTTCCAATGCAGTTAAAGTCCACTGTCATTATGGTTTTTAGTTAATGTTTACTCTGACCATTCGTTGTAATGAATTCTGAATATAAACTGAGTATCACTCTTAATGCATCTCTGTTTTTATTCAAAAGATCATAGTAAATGTTATTTTTCTCGGTTCAGGATGTAAGTTTGTGAAGTGAGAAATATTTGTCCTTTTGTTTTATTTGAAAATTGAATGAGAGCAAGACATGGTTTCACAGGTCTGAAACCTTAACCCTTGAGAGGCTGAGATAGAAGGATCATGAGTTCAAGGCTAGTCTTACAGAGCAAGCTCCAGTCTCAAGAAGAAAAATGATGATGGTGCATAAGTAGAAAATGTTTATAGCTGGGAGTGGTAGCTCATACATACAATCCCAGTACTAAGTATTGGGATACTGAGACAAGAGGATTTCTGAGAGTTGAAGGCCAGCCTGGTCTATGTAGTTAGCTCCAGGACAACTGGGTTAAAAAGAAAGACAAAGGAAAGGTCATATAAAAATACAGAATATTAGATGATTCTTAATTATATTTGGGCTAACAAAATAAACTGTAAGTTGCTGATCCGGTATCAGTCATTATTTGTTACCTTTATTGAATTTTTTTTATAGATAAAAGAGTGAATTTTGTCCTCTGAACTGTGTCCAGACTTATTAGTGATTGATTTCTTCCCCCTACTCCCCATCCCCGAAACTTAACTTAGAGTGACTAATTTAGTGGGAAATATGAGGCTATGTAGTTAGTGAAGAGCAATACTTCTTATGACTGATAATACCTTTTAAAATATGTTTTTATATTTCCTATATTGGATAATCATGTGAGTCATTGAAATGAGATCTATTTGATAATTAACACATTGCTTGTTAGACTTAGTGGCAGCAGCTTCCTTTATACTTGTCACTTAGTTTTGTAGTTGAGTCATCGATTAGAGTGATGATTGTCATGAAATGTTTTGAGTTTAATTATTAACAGATAGGCCTTCTGCCCCTTCCCCTTCAGGTTAAATGATTAGAAGAATTAGGACAAAGTAACAGGTGAGCCAGTTTAGAAACAGGCATCATATGGTATGTTTAATATTTTCCAGCTTATATAAGTCAGTACCCTTTTTTTAAATATAGAAAACAAATCTTTATGATACAATTGCTATCTTTTATATTGTGGAAAATAATTTTTAGGCAGTTTTGTAGAGCTCTTAGGCATTGTCTGTCTTGTAGGATAACTTTGAAACCTGATATTTTGATATTTAAAGATATATTAACACTAAGTGTAGTGGTGCATATTGTTATCCTAGCACTCAGGAGGTAGAGGCAAGGCTGTTGTCGGGTTCCAGCCATCCAGGTCTAAATAGTGAGACTTGAAAAACAAACAGAGAGCCACCCCACATCACCACACACAGTTCAAGAGATCAAAAGATGATGTGGTTTTACTAACTTACTTTCTACTTGATTTTTCTTTTTAGAAGAGGAGGATGGAGTCTGGGAGAATGGCCTTTCCTATGAATGCCGTACTTTGCTTTTCAAAGCAGTTCACAATCTGTTGGAGCGATGTTTAATGAACCGAAACTTTGTACGAATTGGCAAGTGGTTTGTGAAGCCATATGAGAAAGATGAAAAACCTATAAATAGAAGGTAAGCTATCTTATTTTCCTCTTTTGATAGTTGTTTGCTAAAATTTTTTGAGATGTATAATAGTTAATATATTTTACAGACATATTCAGAAGTTAATGTTGGCAAAGTACTATAAGTATTTAGTTTTTGTAACTACTTTTCTCTCCTTTATACATTTTAAGAATTTTCTTGCAATGAGAATGAGCTATATTTACACCTTTTTTTTGGGGGGGGGTGTTGTTTTTGAGCAGTGTCTCACCTTGTGGACCTGACTGGCTTAGAACTTGATTTGTAGACTAGGCTGAACTTGAACTCCTAATATCTGACTGTGTTTTGTGTAGGGTTGGCCTATTTAATTTTTAAAGCTTTATTTTTGTTTTGCACGTATTTGTGAATGTCTCAAATGTGTTATAGCATGCGAGTGCCAGCTGTCTGAGGAGGCCAGAGGAGGGTTTTGGATCCTTTGGAACTGGAGTTAGAGATGGTTGTGAGCTGCCACGTGGCAGGTGGGCGTGGAACCCAGGTCCTCTGCAAGAGCAGCTTGTGTTCTTAACTGTTGAGCCATCTCCAGCCCCCAAACTTGCTTTAACTAAAGTAAATTGGTGTTCTTCTCATAAGCTGTTTACTTTTAGAGAATTTAATTTTCGTGAGCTTTAAATTAGATTTATGACACAGAAAAATAGAGAAGTTGCAGGTGAAGGTACATAGGTCTTAGGCAAGCATCCTCTTTTCCTTTTTTTTTTTTTTTTTTTGAGATAGGGTTTTACTCTTTAGTGTAGCCTTAGGTATCCTGAAACTCATTGTGCATACCAGGCTGGCCTCTTGCTCACAGACACTTAACATGCCTCTGCCTCCCAAGTGCTGGGATTAAAGGTTTGTGCCATCACTACCTGACCAGATTTATTTTTAATGGGAAAAATATGTTTTTAACTTTATGAGATAGTTATATCATTTTTCCTTCTTCTCTTTTTCTCCCTCTAGTTCCCCCCACCCTTATTTTCTCTTTAAGTTCATGGACTCAATTTTTTTTTTTTAAGTTGTTGTTGTGTATGTATAACACTCTGGGCATGGTTTAGAGCAGGTTTATAAGCGCAGCACTGTGGGGAGGTGGAGCTAGGAGAATCCCTAGCACTTGCTGGAAGCCAGCCTAGCTCTAGATTCTATCTCAGGGGCTAAGATGGAGAGTGGTAGAGTGAGACATCTGACATTCTTCACTGATCTCTTTGCTTGCTTTTGAAACACACACACACACACACACACACACACACACACACTACCTCGCTGTCTGTCTGTCTATATTGTCTTGTGTCTTCCTGTCTCCCCATCCCTTTTGTGGTAATAGGGATCAAATTATGCCAGGCAAATGCTCTCCCCACTGAGTTGTATTTCTAGCATTTAGTTATATTTTTATTTTGAGGCTACCTTTCTAAGTTGCCCAAGTTGACTTCAAACTTATAATCTTCCTGTGTCAGCCTTTGGAGTAGTTGGAATTGTGGCATGTACTACATGGTAAGTCCAGGGAGATATTAATTTTCTAATATTCTGGATTTAGATGGAGTTAATTTGTCTACTAGTTTCTAGGGACTGAAAGACAAGAAATGGAGTCACCTAGTTATTATTGCATTGAGGATAGGTATAAAGAACCCTTAAATTTATGAGTAATTTAACCATTGAATCAAATTAGTCATTAGATAATTGTATAAAAGCAACTACTATTTTATCTTAAAGAGTTGAGGGGTTGTTCGCAGTACATGGGTTTTGTGCTAGTCACTAGGTTTGCTAGTAAGATTATAAGCAAATTGGATGTAGAACCAGTGACTTTGTATACTTGAGATGCTTGATACTATATCCAAGTAAGACTGTCTTGAGTAAGAGTATTATTGAGTTGTATTTTGTTAAACATTTTGTCATGTTGAATCTGTTATAGCCATTTTGCTGATCGGGGGAATTAAGTTTGTACGTTTGGCAAGATTTTTTTTTTTTTTTTGTGAGCCGGGTCTCATTGTGTTGTCCATTGATTGTTGGTGTAGTTGATCTTCCTGCCTTGCCTTTCTTCTAGTTGGTATTATAGATAGGTCCCACTATACTAGCTCAACATTTTTTTTAAATTAATACATTTGTTTATCCATACATCCCCACCCTCTGTGTGTGTGTGTGTGTGTGTGTGTGTGTGTGTGTGTGAGTTTGTGTCTATATTATGTACGTGAGTGATGGCCTTCACGTGCCACATAACACATCTGTGAAGGTCAGTGAATGTCTTTTAGAAGTTTGTTAACGTTCTGTTATGTGGCTCCTGGGAACAGAACTTATTGTCAGATTTGATGGCAAGTATCTTTATCCACTTAGCCAATCTCCCAGCCCCTCCCTTAACAAGTTTTAAATGCTTCTAGGAAGATATTCAGGGTAGAATGATATTGGTCTACAACTCTTTTTTTTTTTCTTTTTCTTTTTCTTTTTTGCTAAGTAGTAGATAATATTATATATAATATTATAAAATTTGTAGCTCAGACTGGCCTGGAATGACTGTGTAACCTAGACTGATCTAGAACTTGAGGTACTCCTCATGCCTCAGTGGTCAGAATATTGGGTTTACATGCAGGATTTGCCACATTGACTAGTATTTGATTTTTTTTTTTCTTGGAGACAGGCTTTCTCTGTGTAGCCCTGGCTGTCCTGGAACTCACTCTGTAGACCAGGCTGGCCTCCAACTCAGAAATCGGCCTGCCTCTGCCTTCCAAGTGCTGGGATTAAAGGTGTGTGCCACCACCGCCCGGCTATGATTTTAATATATACTATAATCTTGTTTTTTTTTTTTTTTTTCCTTCAAGACAGGGTTCTCTGCATAGCCCTGGCTTGTGCTGGAACTCACTCTGTAGACCAGGCTAGCCTCGAACTCAGAAATCTGCCTGCTTCTGCCTCCCAAGTGCTGGGATCAAAGGCATGCGCCACCACCGCCTGGCTTTATACTATAATCTTATCCCATACATTCAGTCATAGATATGTAACTTTTAAAGAAAACAATATTGCTAATTTTGTTAGGCTTTGACATCTTTATTCTATATATGTTAGTTATTTTTTAGTCTCAGTTTTAAAAGGCAATATATTTTACAAAACACACCTGTGAGCATATTCGTGCGATCATGCATGTATACACACACACAGACCCGTATAAATACAGGATAACATGGCAGATATAACAGAAAGGAGATAGGATCAAGATGTAGTTCAGTGTGTTTTTGTGTCCTGGGAAAGAACCTGATCCACAAAGAGTAAGGTGTTCTTGTTTTTTGTTTTGTGGGGAAAGAGAGGAATACCTCAAGCATTTGTGGTAAATTGTTTTAATTAGAATATTAAAGCTGAGCATGGTGGCACATGTCTGTCTGTAATTCCAGCACTCCAGAGACTGAGCTACAAGTTCAAGATCAGTCCAAACTACATAGTGAGTCTTACCGTACCACAACTACCCCTTAGCCCTCAAAAAAAAAAAGAGAGAGAGAAAAGAAAAGGAAAAGAACATTAGGGTGAAATGCTGAAATACAATCCTTCCCCCCCCCCCATAGATGTTTTTTGTTTTGTTTTGTTTTGTTTTTTTGTTTTTTTTTTTCCAGACAGGGTTTCTCTGTGTAGCCCTGGCTGTCCTGGAATTCACTCTGTAGACCAGGCTGGCCTTGAACTCAGAAATCCGCCTGCCTCTGCCTCCCAAGTGCTGGGATTAAAGGTGTGTGTCACCACCGCCCCGGCTCCTTAAAGATGTTTTACACCTGTATTGTTAACTGTGAGAGCCACTAGCTTGCTGCTACTGAAATCAAATACAGTGAAATTAAGATAAAAAAGTTACTTCTTCAGTTTCATACGCTACATTTTAAAGGCTTATTCTATACAATGGCTATTGTTTTGTATAATAGTTCAGAGATGGCATTCCTATTATTGTAGAAACTTTTTTGGATGATGTTGCCTTTATAACTAACACAGTGCTTTTAGTGTTTTATATAAGCACTTGGTCAAGTGGTTTCTTTTTTTAAAAATCAGTAGGCAAAAGAATATGCCTTTATGTTTAAATTACGTAATAAAACTGTTTACTCCTACATGTGGCTTTTACATTATCTCCTGATCTCCAAAATTAATTAAAAATAAGCACCATGACATGTAAATCTCTCCTGGAAAGGAATTGGTAGCAGTTAATAGGTTTGCGATGATCTTTGTTCCTTGGATATCTTACTATCTCTGAAAAGTTCAAGGTAAGAGGTATTGCTATGTGTTGTGATTGTTGAGAGTGTTATGCTTAGGTAGCTTAGCCTGGCCTTAAACTGGGCCTGTAGGCATGCATTACTATGTCTCCTTTCCAATTATGTTTCTTTTCTTTGTATCTTCTTGAGTAGCATAAAGAAACAAGATAGACTTGAGCTACATGCATAGTGTAAAGTGTTACACTGTTAATTAATTGAGCTTGGTGATGTGTTTGACAGGTACATGTGTGAGTATGTGTGTGTGTGGGGTGTGTGGGCTCATGCTCACAAAATAAAATTAAAGCCCAAATCAGGTGAAACTAATTTTAAGAATATTTCACTTAGTTTGGTATACTTGATATACGTTTTAGAGCATAAATCTATAAGAAATACTACCACTGAGATAGTTTACATTTGTGTGTGAGGCCTTTGAAATCTAGTGTATATTTTATCAGAGCACATGATGATTTGGATTGTCCATAGTCTAAATGATTATAATTACATGGTGATTGTTCAACAACTCGATTCTAGAGCTTTAAACTTAACTTGCTAATGTTGTTTGCTTATTATCTAATACCTGATGATCTCTTCCTGGAACTGTGTCCTAAGTTGTCTGTGGTGGAGTCCCAAAGATTCCTGTGCCAGGGTATCCACTGTCTGCCCAGTTAGGCTTAGTCACCTCAGACTGTCCATTTCCCCCTTCTGTAGTTTGTTTAAGCGGATTTGTTTTTATTGAGTCTGATCTTGCGGGTGGTATGATACCGATACCCTGCTATATTTTGTTATGGTGCATAAATCATTAGGATTTGTATTAGCTGTTAAGATTTTCATCTTTTCCAGTAATATTTTGAGAAAAATTAAGTTCTAAGAATGACTTTTCCCCTTTTCACTGATTTTTTTCCCCTTACTGCTATTTTCTACTACAGTTCTTAGTATTGACTCAAATCTTTTCCAAGATTGTTTGTAGATAGATGCTAATGAGACCTTTTTTTTTCCTGAAATGAGGAAGAAAGTAAAGGGGGTATTGCCTAAGTAGGACTGATAAGGCACTGTTTAGAGTTAAGAGGTTACCATAAATGACTGCAAATCTTTAAAACAACTGATTTCTCTACTTTATATGTAATGAAATATAAAGCACATAGCAAGCAGTTCAGTAACTCCTTTCCACAGTACTACACAGGACTAAGGGTTGGAGCTGATTACTAGGAAAACAAGAGAATTTGTAAGCCCTATTAGGCAGACGGTTCTATTTCATACACCTACATTTTTTAAAAGAGTAGTAGTAAGTAAAAACAGAGAATAGCAAAAGGAAAGTATTAAGGATTTCAAACCTTATAGAGTAATTGTTTTCTAAGGATTCTTTACTATATAATGTTCAGTAACATGCTCTCTAAATGTCTAGAAGTAATAGAAGATTTAGTGATATATTCTTTGGGATTTTAAAATAGATACTTTGTTCATGGAAATATATTAAGAATGTTGGGCGTTGCTGATTAATGGTGGCTTGCAAAGTTGTCTGAGTATGGAAATGACCTGGAGAATGTCCAAAGATTATTGATAATAGGACTGGGGCTGTAGTTAGTGGAGAACTTGCCTAACAGCACAAAGCCCTGAGTTGAGTCTGTAGTACCGCCCCTGATTTGGGAGGTGGAGGCAAGAGGACCAGCAGTTTATGGTTGATTACATAGTGAGTTTGAGGTCAGCCTGTGCTGCATGAGCTCCTGTAATCAATCAATCAGTCAGTCAGTCAGTCAGTCAGTCAGTCAGTCAGTCAAATTATTGCTGATACTGAAGTTTTAACCTGAGCCTGTTATAAGGGCTAACCTTACTGTATAAATTTTAAAGTTATTAGCTGGGCATAGTGGCACATGCCTTTCCCAGCCTCTGGGAAGCAGAAGAAAGTGGATTTCTGTGAGGTTGCGGCCAGTCTGGTCTACAGAGAGAGTTCTGGGACAGCCAGAACTATAGAGTGAGACTCTGCCTCAAAACCAAAACAATAAAGAAATAAATTATAAATAAATAAAAAATTAGAAAAATAAAAGTAATCTGGGAATTTAAGATAACTAGATTTAAAATATAAAAATGCATGTAGCAAAATTAATCATTTTTGCCTTTTAATGAGTGTTTTAAGCACCTAATATAAGTGAAGGCATATAATATTTGCTATTTTGTATCTGACTTATTTCACTTGGCATACCTTCAAGTTTTATCCACATTGTGGCATGTGAAAGGTTTTCTTTTTTCTTTTTCTTTATGACTAAACAATAACCCCTTGTACATGTAGTGTGTATTGTGTACTTGCTCATTGACTGGCCTCTGAGTCATTTCTGTGTTTTGACTATTTGTTGTAAACACTAGTGTGCAAATATTTCCTCAGGTCCCTGTTTTTCATTCTTGTGGTTATGTTCTCAGAAGTCAAGTTGTTGCATTTTATGACAATTTTAAATTTAATTATCTGAAAAATTGCCATACTATTTCTCATTGTGGCTATAGTGTTTTACATTTTCATTGGCAACATAACAGTTTCAGTCTCATTGCATCCTTAACAATGTTTGTTATTTACTGGTTGTTTGTTAAATAACCATTTTTGTTGGTGTGAAGTGGTATCTTATGTTTCTGAGTTGTAGTTCCTTAATTACTATTACTATTGAGCATAGTTTCTTATTGGCTACTTATATATTGTCTCTGGAAAGATGCCCAACTCTGTCTACTTTTAATTGTTAGGATTACTATGTTTTGCTTTGTTGAGTCAGTACTTTGATTTTGTAATGTATACATGTGTATTTGTGTATGTGTGGAACTAGTAGATTAATCTTGGAGATCAAACCAGGGTTCATATGTGTTAGACTACTGCTGTACAACTGGGCTACATCTCTAGCCCTAAGTTGTTTTTTTTTTTTTTTTTTTTTTTTTTTTGAGACAGGGTTTCTCTGTGTGGTCCTGGCTGTCCTAGAACTCACTCTGTAGACCAGGCTGGCCTCGAACTCAGAAATCCACCTGCCTCTGCCTCTGCCTCCCAAGTGCTGGGATTACAGGCATGCGCCACCACGCCCGGCTTTAGCCCTAAGTTTTTGATTTTAAAATACGTCATAGCTAGGCGTGGTGTCATGTGCCTTGAATCCTAATACTAGGGAGACAGAGGTAGGCAGATCTCTGTGAGTTGAAGCCCAGTCTGGTTTACATAGCGAGCTCCAAGACAGCAAGGGCTACACAGAGAGACCCTGTTTCAAAAATAAAAAAAACCAAACAACCAGAACAACAAAACCAAGTCATATAACTCTCTTTGGGCCTCAAATTCTCTACCAGCAAAATAGAAGATTGTTATTTCTATAGCTTCCTAACACAAATGCTGAAAACAAATCATTTGCTTGCTAGCACTACACACACAGGCATGTGCATGTATTATTTATGGAGGCACACACCTGTTACCCTGTAATCTTGGTACTTCGAAGTAAAGAAGATGATCTCAACTTTGAGGCCAGTTCTGGCTAGTCTGAGCTTGTTAATAGAAGAGCGAACTTTCATGTTTTGCTTTTTTGAGCTAATGTCTCACTGTGTACCCAGGCTGCCATTTTATTTCTCTGTTTCCTTCTCCTAAGTACTGGGAGTTTACTCTTTGATCTTGAGTATGTCTTCAACATTGTCTTCTTCTTCCTCTTCTTCCTCCTTCCATTTTAGAAAATAACCTTTGAGGGGCCTGTGAGGTAGCGTAGCAGGTAAAGGCACTTGGCCATCAAGCTTGATGACCTCAGTTTGATCCCCAGAACGCATGTGGGAGAAGGCAAAAACTGACAGACACCTACAAGTTGTCCTCTGACTTCCACAAGTGTGTCATGACATGTTCATAGAATATATACATATATGACATACATAAAACAAACAAAACTCTAATTTTATAATATAGTTGAGGAACATTTCTGTGACACAGTTGCTGGATTTATCTCTGATTTTTGCCTCATTGATAAATACTGTTAAGTGTCTAGAAAACAAACAGTAGTCTTTATGTTAGAGTTTCTTTTTTCTTTTTTTTTTTTTTTTTTTTTTTTTTTGGTTTTTTGAGTCAGGGTTTCTCTGTGTAGCCCTGGCTGTCCTGGAACTCACTCTGTAGACCAGGATGGCCTCTAACTCAGAAATCCGCCTGCCTCTGCCTCCCAAATGCTGGGATTACAGGCGTGCGCCACCACTGCCCAGCTATGTTAGAGTTTCTAAAAGTGTAAGTTCCTTGGCTTGTCATTGTAATTAAGACAATGTTCATTTTCCTTAGTGCTAATTGTAGGTGCCTCATGGGATGATACTATAAATGATAACATTTCTTTGTAAGAAGCCATTCTGAATTTAGTATGTAAGTGCTAACTTACAGTTCTCTGTACTATAATATTCTGTGACTAGAATACTGCTTTCAATATATGAATCCTACTTTAGATCACTTCTCCCCAACATCATATACAAGCTTGGTTTGTAAATCATACTGTATTGAAGTATGAAGAGTATATTGGGGTCATATGCCAGCAGTATGGGAGGGGGATGGCTTTCCTTGCTGGGATTGTGAACTGCTCGTAAACAGGGTATTGTAGATAGACCATAGGAAGTAGGCACAGTGTTGCATGACTTTGGAATATTAGCTTTTCACAGCGATTCCTTGGTGGCTAGTTTATTACTTTATACCAGAAAGCCAATGTTTTTTTCTAATTTAAAAGTTCAATGGGGACAGAGAGAGATGACTCAGCAGGTAAAGGCAGCTGCCATCAAGCCTAATGATTTGAATTTGGTCTTAGAGACTAATGTGGAAAAGGGGAACTTACATCTCCTAGTTGTCCTCTGACCCCTAGAAGCACACACACAAATAAAAATAAATAAAATTTAATTTGAAAAATTTACATTAATTAAAATGTAATTTAAGAAGAGAATCAAAGCCTGGAGAGATGGCTCAGCCGTTAAGAGCACTGTCTGCTCTTTCAGAGGTCCTGAGTTCAGTTTCCAGCAACCCCATGGTGGCTCACAACCATCTGTAATGAGATCTGATGCCCTCTTCTGGTGTGTGAATATAGCAACAGTGTACTTGTATACATAAATAAATAAATCTTAAAAAAATAGTGAACTGGCTGAATGCTCATTGCACATGGGTTGGTGGGGTTGGAGAGATGGCCTTCGTGCTTTCTTTTTGTTTTGTATTGAGGGGAGGGACACATGGCCTGTGTTAAAAAAGGTTTCACCCGCCGGGCGTGGTGGCGCACGCCTGTAATCCCAGCACTTGGGAGGCAGAGGCAGGCGGATTTCTGAGTTCGAGGCCAGCCTGGTCTACAGAGTGGTCTACAGAGTGAGTTCCAGGACAGCCAGGACTATACAGAGAAACCCTGTCTTGAAAAACCAAAAAGAAAAAAGAAAAAAAAAAAAAAGAAAGCTTTCACCCTTGGTGACACAATTAGTGCCTCTTTTTTTATGCTGAAACATGATGTCACTACGCTTGCTGAGCTGAAAGAAGAAATCATAAGTTTCCTAATTTAATATTTTTTTTAGAAGTGAAATTCAGAGTGGAAAGAAGTATTTTGGAGAACTTCATTGCTTAGAGAATCCTTAAATATTAAGGTATATAATCAAGTCTGCAAACCAAGTGGCCCGCCAACCAAACTACTCTTCCTTCCTTCCTTTCTTTTTTCTCCCTCCTTCCCTCCCTCTTTCAAGTTAAAGAACCTATTATCTGTTTTAGGTTATTGCTTATACTTTCAACTATTTTTGTAAGTATTACTATCTTGCTAGATTGAAGAATTTGCTATTCAGTGGATTATGGAGATGACTTAGTCATCCGAAGTGCTTGCTGCTCTTCCCCATTAAGCACATAAAAAGCCAGGTATGGTGATGTGTGCCTGCCATCACAGAGCAAGAGTTGCAGAGACCCGAGAATCCCCGGGCTTGCTGACCAACCAGTCTAGCAAAATACAAACTCTAGGTTCAGTGAATGATTCTGTCTGAAAAATAAGGTGGAGAGCAATTGAAAAAGATACCTGACTTTGACTTGCATGAACACAGATGACCACATGTACTAACTTGTACACACATGCACTCACATACACAGTGTTACTGTGAAGTTAACAAAGTACAATTTTTAAAAAGGAGGTGATGAA
This sequence comes from Apodemus agrarius, assembly GCA_964023405.1. NCBI lineage: Eukaryota > Metazoa > Chordata > Mammalia > Rodentia > Muridae > Apodemus > Apodemus agrarius. The sequence continues at coordinate 72,471,545 of OZ030015.1, read as the reverse complement.
TGGGGACCAATAATGAAATTTTACACTGATATTAAAGTTAAAATTCTTTTCCAGTTATTTATAAATTGGCAGGGAATTAAAGGAATTTTGAGTTGATTAGGTTGTGGAGACAAGTGTGTGGCAAATAAAGGAGGTTTTGTGGGTTTAGTATCATGGCTTATGGGGTTTGGCGAGGATCAGACTCTAAGGGTATTGAAGTGCTGTGTTAATGCTTTTGAATTTAGTCCTGAGCATTCTAGGGAACCAGTGAGGATTTTAGCTTTCCAGCTCCATAATCATGGTTAGTTTTTAGGAAGATCGCTGGCAGCACTGTGAAGGAGGGAATTCCACAGCAAGGAGGGAAGGTAGGAGATCCTGATAATCCTTTTCTAAAAGACAGAGTTGGATGTAGTGGTACACCCTGTAACCCCAACACTCAGCAGGCCAAGGAAGACAAAATGTTCCAGAATTTGAACCAGCCTTGGTTACATAGCAAGCTCTAGGCCACTCGGGGATGCATAGTAAAACATTATAAAGAACAAAAAAGTATACCCATCAGATAATAACATCCCAAAAAGACATGTAGGTCTATAACTTACAGATATGTAGAGTTAAAATCCGTATGAATTGGTAGAATGATGGAACAAGAAAAATAGTTTAGGGTATTATATGGAGGATAGATTCAAAAATAGATTTGAATGGTTAGTAATAAATAAGTTCAGATACCGACTTTATTCTATAGTATTTAGTTTGTATCAGTGCACCAGATTGCTTTGTGTAAAAAACTTATTGTAGACACAATATAGAGGAAAGACAAATTCCTCTTTCACTAATTGTTACCTTCTGGACCAACTGAGAAATACATAAAACTAAAGTATTTACACAATGGTGATGCTTCCTTTAGCAAAAACACTCCTTACCCTCAAAAAGAGCAATTAGAAATAGTGTAATTTGTTATTGGAGTACCTTCTTAGAAGAAATTATTTGAACAGTACCAAAGGTGACTTTAGAGGGCTTTTTTTGTTTGTTTGCTTGTTTTGTTTTCTGTTTTTTTTTTTTTTTTTTGTATTTTGAGACAGGGTTTCTCTGTATAGTCCTGGCTGTCCTGGAACTCACTCCGTAGACCAGGCTGGCCTCGAACTCAGAAATCCGCCTGCCTCTGCCTCCCGAGTGCTGGGATTAAGGGCATGCGCCACCACTGCCCGGCTAACTTTAGAGGGTTTAAGAAAAAGACAAAAACGGAAGGTACAAAGGCAGGCCTGTTTAAGGAACACAGGAAGACTACACCCGTAGAGGTGAAATGGGAGAAGTGATGAATCTTGAAGGTAGGTGGATGACTGTCACCATGGGATATGAGAACAACCTGGGGAATTGGATCCAGGCTCTGTTCTCTTTTTAGGAATTAAAGTGCCTGCAATCTTCAACACAGAGTTCTTCATGTTAAGGCATTCTTGTAGCATCCTATACTTGTTTTTGTCACCTAGCACCTACTATAACTAAGTCCATGCCTTAGTAAAGTGCCATAGTGCTTAACAGAAAATATTTGTTGAACATTTGCACTCACATAGATGCTTCATATGGACTGCATATGGATGAGAATACAGCACTCTTTAATGTAGAGAGAGAGAGAGAGAGAGAGAGAGAGAGTGTGTGTGTGTGTGTGTGTGTGTGTGTGTGTGTATAATTTTTAAAACTTGTTTGGGGATAGGCTTGTGCTCAGTATGTTCTTGATAGCACAGGAACCTCACTATTGCTAGAGGATACCTGATAGCAGCAGTGCTGGATAACTTCAATAACATTGAGTGTTTGCTTTAAATGAGCACTAGCAATGGATATTTTGGAGGTGAACAGCTGTCAGAACTATTAAGTTTCTTTATAAATCTTGGCTTAATGACTAAGGTTATATTCCTTTATCATAGTATCTGTATATAATCTTCATAATTCCTCAGCCAAAACCTATTCCAATAAAGTAAGCATTGTAATCAGAGGAAAAACAAGTTTAATTTAGCTTCCCCCCCTGAATTAAAAACTATTAATCCTGGAGAGATTGCCCAGTGGTTAAGAGCACTAACTGCTTTTCCAGAAGACCTGGGGTCAATTCCCAGTACCATCTGGCAGGTTACAGCTGTCTGTACCTCCAGTTCCAGGGCAATCAGATGCCCTTCTATTGGCCTCTGAGGACACTGCATACGTGTGATACACAGACACATATGTGGGCAAAATATCCATAAAATAAAAATAAATCTTTAAAAAAAAAACTTGTTTAAATATTGTATCTTGGATCAGATCCTTAATCAAAAGAAAAAAAGCTTAAATGGTTAATCCAAATAATGAATATTTCAGTGTCAGTACTTTAACAAATATAGTGTGGCTATTGAAAAATACTAATAGACTGGGAAGCCGGATGGGTATGGGACTCTCCTATATTATTTCTTTTTTTAAAATACATTTTTAATTATTCTGATATATATGTGATTACATATGAACAAAACTAAGCTGAGCATGGTGGCACATCAGTGTAATCACAGTACTTGGGGCCAGAAAGCAGATATTTGGCAGTTTGGGGCCAGTCCAGGCTGTTAAGACCTATCTCAGAAACAGCAGGAATAATCACAAAGTCTAAGCACAGCAAACTTAGGAGGTAAGAAAGGTGTAGTGATCAATAATCTGTAGAATTCACAATTTCAGAAAAGTTGAAAGAAATTGTAACATAAATAGAACCAAATGGTATTATAAAAATATTTCCAGTCTAAAACTTCACTCCTGTTTCTATAAGAAGCCTAGTTTTATTTTTGCTTCTTGTTTAGTTCTTCTCATAATTAATGCCATAGCTCCAGAGAATCTTATAATTGTAGGCCTCAGTTTATAAATTTCAGACATTGTTTGTTATTGCTAAAAACAAGATTAATTTTATGTCAGCTGCTTTGGCTTTGTATTGTGTTTATTAGTGAAAAATCTAGACTAGTGAGAAAGGAGAGAAGTTGAGCCCGCGATCCGTGAATAGCTGATGCGTGCGGTAACTCCATCACACCAGCCTCTGGTCTGTGCTCAGTAACTTCCACAGCACCTTTCAGGGTCAGTGTCTTTTGGCTTTAGACATTGTTGACTCCTGCTAGCTGATGAAATAATCAGTTCTATTACTTTCTACTTTTTTTTTTTTTTTTTTTAAATTTGGTTTTCAAGACAGGGTTTCTCTTTGTAGCCCTGGCTATCCTAGAACTCGATCCATAGACCTGGCCTTGACCTCAAAGAGATCCACCTGCCTCCCGACTGCTGGGATCAGAGGTGTGTGCCACCACTGTCTTTTCCTTTTTATTACTATTTTCTACTTTTATTAGGTCTCTAGTATAACTTTTACTATAATTCCTTATGCCTTACTTTTCCTAAAAAATATTGAATAGGACTAGTACATGTATATAGTATGTATAGTATGTTTGTATATTAGTTTGGAGTTGATTAATGGTCATTTAAGGAACTGGCTTTAAGATGGATGCTTAAGACAGGTGTGTGGAAAAAGATTCTTAGTGTATGTGGCCCCATCCCTTTTCTCTTGATTTTCTTACCCTTTAATTTAAAAAGATATCTGTGTCCTTGAGAATGTATTTTCTAGGTTTCAACAAAACAAATAGGCCATCTCTCCTACCTAGCTCATGTGCCTTAGCTCTGAGAACTTATTTTTTAATTTGCTTTCTTGTCTTATTTCTGTGGTCATATAATAATTGCATATGTAGTATACCTAACTTATTTTAACTGGTTTCTTAAAGCTATTTGCATTATAAACAGTGTTGTGATCACTTTATCTTTGCTCATACGGATACTTTCTCTCCCCCTACAGATAATAAAGATTTCTGAGCTAATGCATTTAGTTTTGTGGTATAACTTCTTAATAAAGCAAAGCATGTTGAGTTGGTAATGTAGTTCATTTAGTAGAGTGCTTGGCTTTCATGCATGAGACTTCATGTTCCCAGGATCCAGAATCACAAACAAGGCATGGTCACACATGCTTGTAATTCCAGCACTCTGGAGGTAGTGTTAGGAGGATCAGAAGTTGAAGGCCATCCTTGGCTATGTAGTGACTTTAAGACTAGCTTGAAATATGTGGATTTCTGTCTCAAAATAAATTGAAACATTAAAAACAAAGCAAATTTTTATTTTATTTTTTTGCTATTAATCATCACTAAAATATAACTTTTCCTTCTTTATTAGTGAACACTTGTCCTGCTCTTTCGCCTTTTTCTTGCATGGAGACAGCAATATTTGTACCAGTGTGGAAATTAACCAACATCAACCTGTATACCTTCTCAGTGAAGAGCATGTCACCCTTGCTCAACAGTCTAATAGCCCATTTCAAGGTAGATTATTTTATTGCCATAGGCATTTCATTACTTAATCTCATTCAGTATTGGAGATTAAAACTTTCATGTTAGCAATTATATTAGTAAGACAACAAAATAAGTACCATTAGTGAAATTATTTAAAATTCGTATGAATGTGAATTTTAACATTTCTGTGTTTTCTCTTAATAGGATATTACGTTATGGATATGTTAATCATTTCAAGGCTTTGTGTATAAGCTATGTTTAGCATAGCTACCCAGGGGAACTTTTAATGTCATTTATATCATGAATTGTTGACCTCAAGAGAAGTTGTTTTATAAGGTTGCTGATTGCTTTTTAAGTACTAGAAATATCTTCTTTAATTTTAAATGTTTTGTGTGTGAGTGAGCGTGTGTGTGTGTGTGTGTGTGTGTGTGTGTGTGTGTTTTAAAATTTACATGGCAGTACTTCATAAATATTTAGATTTATTTATCTATATCTTTTTCCTCAAGTTGCTTAGAGGTAGAATAAATTGAATGATAGGTAAATATTCCTGGTTCATTTTGAAATATTATATTTTGATTTTGTGGTAGGCATATTTTAAACAATTTTCAAAATCTTAGCATTATATCTTATATTTAAATGTATAATAAATTTACTTTCTTGGAGTGATGATAATGGGTTCCTTTTTTATTAGGCTTACATCATTATAACACTTTATTATGCTTTTATTTGCTATAAATCTTTACTTACTGGATATCTGCTTCGGTTTCTAGTTATCTTAAGTCCATTTGGACTAAATGGCACTCTCACGGGACAGGCTTTCAAGATGTCTGATTCAGCTACGAAAAAATTAATTGGTGAATGGAAACAGTTCTATCCTATTTCATGTGGTTTGAAGGAGATGTCTGAAGAAAAACAGGAAGATATGGATTGGGAAGATGATTCTTTGGCTGCAGTGGAAGTTCTTGTTGGTATGGATTCTGATATTAGTCTAAAGGGGAATCCTGTGTATTTTAGTTAGATTTTACTAAATAACAAACAGCTCTCTTGGCATTCAATACCAAACATTTATTTCTTGCTTATTTTCTCTGCACATTCTATAAGGGCTGCAGCTTGACTGTGATGGCTGTATGTTCTGCTTGTATAGTCCAGGGTAAGGAAACACCCAAGTGTCTGGGACGCAGTGTTCTTAGGAAAACACAGAAAAAACAGGGCTTGAGCCTAACAACGGAAGTGCATTAGAGCCTCTGCTGAGATGAAGATGATCTAAAGGAGTGGTACATTTGCTCACAATAAATTAGACAAGACTGCTACCTGTCCAAGCCAGAGTTACTGGGACAGAGGAACATACTCTCTACATGTTAAAGAGTAATAGTGAAGCAGTAATTATGTGGGGGCTAGAAAAATTGACAGCCTGTATTATGTATAGTGCTTGAATATTTAATAAAACTTTCAGTTAACAGACCATATTCCTAAATAACTTCTGGCATTGGTGTGTTCTTTATAAGTCAGTTCTTTCCAGATTAGCTTTAGTCCATATGTCATATTCGAGGGACAGGTTAGCAAAGTGATCTGTTTCTGGGCATATTAATTATGTAGCAGAGGCAAGAAGTAAAAGAGACCACACTGATCCCTCTAAGCAGATTAACTTTGCTAAGATGTGGCATACAGTCAAGCCTGATGACAGTTGTGTAAAGACATGGGAGGCATGGACAACATATAATTGGAATTAGTATCTATGATACTGTAGTAATGCAGTCTAATAGAAATGTCTCATGGAAGGATTGCCCCATAGCAGTTTTGGAGTTTTTATTAGGTTTTGGGGACTATTTTTCCGTTTAACCCAGGTTGGCCTTGGACTCCACTCTTACCTGTTCACCTCCTGAGTCCTGGGGCTGCAGATGTACACCACCATGTGTGGCTTTTTTTTTTTTTTTTTAAAGTTGAAGCTGTTTTCATGATCTGTTATTGGAATAGTTATGACAGAAACAGCACAGATGTTTATTAGACTTTAAAACAGACAAGAAGACAAAATGGTCTATGATCTAAAGTGTCCACGTTACCTTTATTAAATTTATAAATTAAAATTTATAATGCAGTGCACATTGATCAATACATTTTTTTTTTTTTTTTTTTTTTTTTTTTGGTTTTTCGAGACAGGGTTTCTCTATGTAGCCCTGGCTGTCCTGGAACTCACTCTGTAGACCAGGCTGGCCTCGAACTCAGAAATCCGCCTGCCTCTGCCTCCCAAGTGCTGGGATTAAAGGCGTGCGCCACCACCGCCCGGCGATCAATACATTTTTAAAAGCCCATCATTTATAGTAGAAAGTCTATAGTTTATTAAATTAAAGTACTTACTTGCTATACAAGTCTGAGCATGTGATTTTGGGTTTCAAAATCTACATGAAACCCAAATACAGTCCTGTTCATTCCTCTAATCCCAGCACTTGTATGGCAGGATGGGAGGCTGAGATAGGAGTAGACCTGGAAGCTCACAGACTAGTTAGTTAGCATGGCATAGACAGTAGCCTGGGGAACTTGTCTCAAACCAGGTACAAAGTGTAGACTGCCATGAGTTTATCCTCTGCCCTCCACACGTGCGCCATAGCATGTGCACACCTTTCTCAGAGACAGATAACAGTGATCTCGTCATGTACATAAATTTAATAGTAGGATAACTTTTACTGCAGTGCTTTTTAATGAAATTAATTCAACTACTGCTACAGTGGTAGCTAATTTGTGTCAGTGGTAGCTAATTTGTATCTCCTTCGCCCCCCCCCCTTTTTTTGTTTTCAGCGGGTGTCCGAATGATCTACCCAGCATGCTTTGTTCTAGTCCCTCAATCAGACATTCCTACTCCTAGCTCTGTGGGATCCTCTCACTGTTCAGCTTCTTGCTTGGGTGTCCATCAAGTGCCTGCTTCCACAAGAGATCCTGCTATGTCTTCAGTTACTCTCACTCCACCTACATCTCCTGAGGAAGTCCAGACAGGTATACACTAGCTGCTTCACCAGGCAGTTCTGGCTACAGAGCTGCTCTTTTGAGTACACCAGTACTTAGCAATTTTTGTTTTGAAATGGTTAAAACTTACTGGAAAATTATAAGTATAATGTAAAAAAACTCATCTAAATTTACATCTTGGCTTTTTCATGCCAAGGTGTATATATATACATTGTATATATATACATTGTATATAAACAGAGTATATACATATATACCTGTGTATATATACATTGATTATAAATTGGTCTTTTCTTGAACTACTTGAGAAAAAGCTGCAGACTTGGTATCTTGTTATTCCTACGTATTCATTGCATTTTCAGAATTAAGACCATTCTAATATATATGTATATAATAACGTGTGCACTCCCACACACATATTATGCATACATGTTTGCTTATGGTGCTGAGAATTAAACCCAGGACCTTAGATATCTCTTATTCAAGATATCTTATATATCTTATATATCTCTGCTTTCTGCATTTAAAGAAAAAAATTTTTTGACCTCAGAATGACACTAGAATTACCAAATTGAGCAAAGCAATCGACTAACAAAAACTCCAGCTTGTTACTTTCATTTTGTTTTTACCTTTCTATTGCCTCTGTTTTTGTTTGTTTTCAGTTGATCCTCAATCTGCACAGAAGTGGGTCAAGTTTTCTTCAGTATCTGATGGCTTCAGCACTGATAGTACTAGCCATCATGGTGGGAAAATACCCAGAAAATTAGCAAATCATGTGGTGGATAGAGTCTGGCAAGAATGTAATATGAACAGATTACAGAACAAGTATGTATCTTTATTTCTATCTGCTTATCTATCTACTGACCCACCCACCTATCCATCCATCCATCTGTCTGTCTATCTTTCATTGTATAGTTTTGGCTAGCCTGGCACTCAATATATAGCCCATGCTGGCCTCAAATTCATAGTTCTTATTCTCCCAAAAGCTGAGATTAAAGGCATGTACCACCATTTTCAGTTGTATATTTATTTTGATATTTGAAACAACTTGCATGCCGGTTAATTAAGAGTATGGAATAAAAACAGAAAAATTAATTTTTAGAAATTAAAGATTAAGCTGGGTGGTGATGGCATATGCATTTAATCCCAGCAGTCGGAAGACAGAGGCAGAGGCATTCGGATCTCTATGTTTGATGCCAGCCTGGTTTACAAACTGAGTCCAGGACAGCCAGGGCTACACAGAAACTCTGTCTTGAAGAAAAACCAAAAAATAAATATAAATGGATGAATGAATGAATGAATGAATGAATGAATAAAATTAAAGATTAAATTCAGCCTTAATAGAAATATACTAAGGAGTTTGTAACTCATACTCTAGGAGGAAGTATTCTGCTCCATCCAGTGGCCTGTGTGAGGAGGAGACAGCTGATAAAGTAGGATGCTGGGACTTTGTTGAAGCCACACAAAGAACAAGCTGCAGTTGTTTGAGGTAAGTTTATTTCCAATTGGTGATGCTTATGTGTATGTATATATTATAGTTATGATACTAATATTTGTTTTGGATACCTTATGCAGGATTTTTTCCCCCGAAGGAGAATATTGAGAAAAGATAGCCAGCAATTTAAAGCTGATTAGAGAAGTACACAAAATTTATGGCTTTTTTTTTTCCTTACCAGATATAGGTCTGGGAAAGCTTTCCCACTAGCCAAATAAATGAAAAGTTTTATTGTGTTCTAGTATATGTATCAGCTATAGGTACATTTTTAGTGGTTGTTTTGAGGCTCTAACTGTGCTGCTCTGGCTGACTTAGAACTTGAGATTTTCTTGTCTCATCATTTAGAGTACTGGGGTCATAGTCATGGTCACCATCTCTGGAGGAACATATTCCTTAGTTGTGTTACGTCTGAGAAGTCTTCCCTGGAATTTTTATAGAAGAAATTATATTCATAATTTTTAAAATAGTAAATACATTGTTGAGTTTCGTGTAGCAACTTGTTATTCTTGGGCAACTATCAGTGAGTTAGTGAAATAAGATCAAGAAGTAATGATTTTACAGGAGACATTACCAAAATATCAGCTTTCTAATTAACTGCATTAGTGAAAGATTGGCAGTAGAATGGTTTGACTTGGGATTCTTTGGGCAGTTGGATTGATTTCATATTTTGGGGCTTTTTGATGAGATTTGATTGTCAGGCTTTTGCCAAGCTTATTATTACTTTTTGGCAGATTAAAGATAGATTATATACTTTTACCACCACATAAAACATGGCTTTGATATCTGTTACTGTAATTTGTGATTGAATATGTACCTATCCCTGTTTTCCCATGGAAATCATTTAAAGGAATGGAGTCCTCCCAAGTCGTGGCCAAGGCTGTAGTTTTTGTTTTTGTTTTACTTTTTACACACTAACTGGATTTACTTGAATATATGGACAGACTCTCAAGTGTTGTGCTATGTTTTTATGTATATCTAAGTTTTTACTTAGGTTTTTGGGTTGAATCATCTAAGTTTTGAAAGGCAACACTTCAAAACTTGCCTCGGTTGGTAGATTAAAATAAGTATAGGATATATTAACTAATATTTAACAGATTAAACTAGTTAACTGCAATTGTTCTTGAGCATAATTTAAGAATAGGATTGGCAACCTTTATTTACTTGGTTAAATGTAGTCCACTCCCTGTTTTGTTGTATGGTCTATGACCTAAAAGTGATATTTATATTAAAAGTTTAAACAGAAAGGGCCTGGCCTGGTGACACAGGCCTTTATTCCCAGGGGAGGCAGAGGCAGGCGGGTCTCTGAGTTGGGAGGCCAGCCAGGTCTACAAAGCAAGTTGTAGGACAGCCAAGGCTGTTATACAGAGAAACCTTGTCTTGAAAAAAAAAAAAAAAAAACAACAAAAAAGAAACAAGTATTTTATTATGTTTATGGGTGTTTGTGTGTGTGTGTGTGTTTGTGTGTTTGCATCCTGTGCATGCATTGATCTGGGAGGTGAGGGGAGGGTGTAGGATCTTCTGGGATTGGAGTCACAGACACTTGTAAGCCACTGTGTTGGTGCTGGGGATCAAACCTAGGTTCTCTAGAAGAGCAACCCCTGCTCTTACCCAGTGAGCTATTGTTCTAACTTTTGGATTTTTATATCTTAAATATTTTGAAAAAGTAAAAGTATTTTGTGATACACGAATTATGAAATTCAAATTTTAGTAGTATAGTATAAATAAAAATTTATTGGAACATGTCCAAATCTCATTTTCATACTGTCTGTGATGCTTTCACTTGGCAATGGTAGAATAGACTAATCATGCATCACTGTATGTGGGTATACATTTTGGGAAATTCTGGATTCTTAGGCTATTATGAAACCATTGTGGGGGTGTGTGTACACATGAACAGCTGCAACGCTTACTGTCTAGTCTCATAGAGAAGGGGTTTCTTTCTTTAGAAATTTTTATTAGGCAGGTCTTTTTGTTTATGATGTGCTTTTGTTCTAGTTCTTTTGACACAGTGGACTTCAGTTATTGTATTTGAAGTGATTTTAGAGGAAGACACTAAGAAATGATAATAACATTTAAATACTTGGCCTTAAGACAAAAGTTTGCTCTTTGAAAGTTACTTTCTTTCACATTTTAAAGGAAATTCCTCCTAGGTTTATAGAGATTTTGATATACTAAATCAGTAAATGTGATTTTTTTCCATGTATTTCTATAGTTTAGTATATATATGATTTATTCCTCATAGATTAAAAGGCAGTATTACTTCTGGTACATTTTATTTCATATTTGTTGTGCTGATGGGTTGTTGTGTGTGTATATATATTTATATATTTATGCTTAGTTTAGGACAAGAGCTTTCCTAGACACAGAATACACAAATGAACAAGCCTCTTGCTGAAACCTATATTCTGGTGGAAGTGATAATTTGCTTACAAAAAAATTCAGTTCTCTTTCTAAGTTTATGAGTGATTAAGTACAAGTCAGAAAATATACTGGGTAATGTTAATTTTAAACTCTTGTGACTTGAATTTACTCATTCCATACTCAGAAATTTGAGGCATAATATTTTTTCATATAAAGGGTTTTCTTATGCTTGTACTGATCTGAAAATATCTTCAGAATTGTCATTATTGTGGAGGATAAAATTGTTTTAATTGCATCTTTACATTGGTAAGGGAGATTAGTAAAGCTAGTAGTAAAACTTCTGGAAGAGATTACTTTGTCATACTGTGAGGGTGACAAGTCCTTTAGGAAGTCTCACCCACATGTTTTAGTGTGGAATTACTGGTAGAACAGTTTCCTGTTAGGAAGCCTTAAATTTTGGAAAGGTCTGTATAGAACAATAGTATGAGGACTTAATGTCAGCAAGTTAAAGAGCTACTGCAGTAACATTTGTAAGCACTAATTAGTAGTTTCTTATTCATATAACAAAATATATAAATATGGCCTGTTCTTTATACATAAGGTATAGCCATGTATTTCACTTCATCAGTGGATATTCTATTTTCCCCAGGCCCCCTTGTCCCCCAAGGCTTTTTTTGTGGAACAACCCCCATGGTTGTTCCAGGCTGTCCTGAAACTCTCTGTAGGCCAAGCTGTCCCTGAACTTTGGCGATCTACCTGCCTCTTGAGTACCTGGATTAAAGGCATGTGCCACACACCCGGCTTGGATAGCATATCTTTATTATTGCTTTGTAGGAAGTAGACTCTCAAAATTTGTATCAGTTCTCACTTATACTCTCCACTAGAGCTTAAGGATGTGCTTCATTGGTAGAAATTTGCCTGCCATGGAGAAGACTTTGGTTGGTTTTGATCTCCAGCACCTAGAGAAACAATAAATGAAGTGGTTTTATATGTGAGCCTAATTTATATTTACTTTAGATACATTTAATAGTACTACTTAATTAAAAAATAATTTACTTTAGATACATTTTAAATCATTGCTTCATTAGAAAAAACAAGGAAACCTGATATATATCTACATGAGCAAAGTATTTTTTCAAAAATTAGATAAATTTATTAATTTATGTGTATGAATGTTTTGCCTGCATGTATATTTGCATGTATGTATGTACATGGTACCAGTAGAGGTCAGAAGAAGATATCAGATATCACCGGAACTGGGATTCCAAACTAGGAGCTGCCCTGTGAGCACTTGAAAATTGAAACCTTGGTCCTTTGCAAGAACATTAAGTGATCTTAATAAATTATTAAGCTTTATAAATTATTTTTATAAACATTTTAAAAATATAAATTATTTAGATTCTGTTTTGATTGAATTTTTTATTTTTGGGGGGTGGGTGAGATAGGGGATCTGTATGTAGTCCTGGCTATCCTGGAACTAGTTTTGTATACCAGGCTGGCCTTGAATTCACAAGATCCATCTGCCTCTGTCTCCCTTTAAGTCCTGGATTAAATGTGCCTGTCGCCATGCCGTCAGTTGTAGTGTGGAAGCTAAAGCTACTTTAATAAAACTGATTTCACTAATGATTGGAATGATGTTTTATATAATAAGATTGTATAGCACCAAGTATTGGTCATTTGGAAGACAGTGGTTTGCTGAATTATGCAAATTTGAATGTAGGAACATTTTATTATATTTAATATTAAAAATGCATTTTATGTTACCACTGGCCTAATGCAGCTTTTCAAATTTTTATATGTAGCCTTTTGTTTGTTTGGTTTTTGTTTTTTTTTTGAGACAGGGTTTCTCTGTGTAGCCCTGGTTGTCCTGTAACTCACTCTGTAGACCAGGCTGGCCTCGAACTCAGAAATCCACCTGCCTCTGCCTCCCAAATGCTGGGATTAAAGGCGTATGCCACCACCGCCCGGCAACTTTTCAAATTTTTAAATGTTACTCAAAAGCTCAAACTTATCAGTGGTTCTTAATTAAAATGGCAAGCTCACTGTGTTTTTAAGGAACCTTAGTATGCAGTTCTACCAAATTAAAAAAAAAAAGGATAATTATGGTTTATCAGTGATTTTTTTTTTCCTATTTTTGCATGTGACAATATTTTGCTATATAGCCACAGGTTAGTCTAGATCTCATGAAGCTGGTGGCTTGCCTTACGCTCGTGATTATTCTGCCATAGTCTCCCAAATTCTGGATTGTGGTATTCACTGCCATATTCAACTCAGTGATTTGCTTTTCAAATAAAAATGGTATTCCACACAGTAAAAGAAGGCTAGTTTAGCTTTAACTCGAGTAACAGTGTAATTTTCCTCAAACCAACCATTGACCTTAATTGTGTAGCAGACAGGCTGCATATGGACCTGTTTCTTCACACAGAATGTAGAAAGCAGTACAAGTATATAAAGCTATTGAAGTTTAATAAAATGTTCTCTCTTCCCCCAGTTTTAGTAGAAAAAGCAGTAAAACTGGGTTTAAAGTAAAATTGGCTTTAAAAATGTTCAAAATTGATAGAGTGCATATTTAGCATACTGTGCAGGCTCTGGGTTCAAATCTCTGCACAGCATAAAACTCAGAAAACACAAACCAAGAAATTTCTGTGTATCTGGTAGTGAAGACAGCAGCTCTCCCCACTGACCACCTGCTGCTTCTGCTCAGGCACTTTGTCAGCATCACGGGAAAGGCAGTGATGTGCAGTGATGGTTGTGATACCACACATTTGTAATACCAGCAGTTGGCAACTTGAGGCAGAAAATCTTGTCTCAAAAAATCTTTTAAGCCGGGCGGTGGTGGTACACGCCTGTAATCCCAGCACTTGGGAGGCAGAGGCAGGCAGATTTCTGAGTTCGAGGCCAGGCTGGTCTACAGAGTGAGTTCAAGGACAGCCGGAACTACAGAGAAACCCTGTCTCGAAAAACCAAAAAAAAAAAAAAATCTTTTAAATTAAAAGTTTTAATCCCCGGAACAGGCAAGTATTTGAGTAACTTGAAAGATGAATGATATTGTCAAATTTATCTTTATACTAAATTATTTTATTGTTTGCTTTGCTTTGGTGTGTGTGTGTGTGTGTGTGTGTGTGTGTGTGTGTGTTACTATTACATATCTTTATCTTCTAATGGTTAGGTTACTACAGAGGTTTGGCATTCGATGTTAGTTCTTGAGTCCTATGTACCAGTAGGATGTGCTGTTAATTACTGAGTCCTAGTTTTCAGCATTTAGGTCAGGTTCCTAGAGCCACATACAAGGCATTTTTAAAAAGTTAATTTATTTTTATTTTATGCCCATTGGTATTCTGCCTGCATATATATCTGTGTGAAGGTGTTGGTTTCCTTGAACTGGAATTACAGATAGTTGTGAACTGCCATATTGGTGCTGGGAATTGAACCTACATCCTTTGGTTAAGAATAGTCATGCTCTTAATCACTGAGCTATCTCTCTAGCACCATATAGGGCATTTTTATTATTATAGTAGAAACTTGTCTTAGAGTCAACATTTTTTGGCAAGAGTAGTACTTCATAGACCATTGTAAATATGTCACATAAGAAGAGACCAGGTCTGGTTACCCTTCTTCTAAGAATGTTTTTAAGTATTTTTTACTAGTTGTAGTGACCTATGCCTTTAACCCCAGTACTTGGAGGCCAGCCTGATGTAGACAGTTGCAGGACAGACAGACATGGCTGAATAGAGACCCTATCTCCAAAAAAAAAAAAAAAAAAAAAGTTTAATTTTGACTACAAGTTGATACTTTGACCTTTGCACTGAAGTTTCTATCAACTACAAATAGAGTTTTTGTTCTTTCGAGATCTTTGATTTCTTTTTCTCTGAACGATTTATTTTTATTATCTATCTATTTATTTTATATTAGATATTTTTTTTATTTACGTTTCAAATATTATCCCTATTCCTGGTTCCCCATCCACTTGCCCACTCCTGCTCCCTGTCCTGGCATTTCACTACACTGGGGCATCAAGCCTTCTCAGGACCAAGGGCCTATCCTCCCTTTGATGTCCAGCAAGGCCATCCTTTGCTACATATACAGCTGGAGCCATGGGTCCGTCCATGTGTACTCTTTGGTTGGTGGTTTAGTCCCTGGAAGCTCTGGGGTACTGGTTGGTTCATATTGTTGTTCCTCCTATGGGGCTGCAAGCTCCTTCAGCTCCATGGGTCCTTTCCCTAGCTCCTCCATTGGGGACCCTGTGCTCAGTACAATGGTTAGCTGAGAGCATCCTCCTCTGTATTTGTCAGGCACTGGCAGGGCCTCTCAGGAGACAGCTATATCCGGCTCCTGTCAGCAAGCACTTGTTGCCATCCACAATGGTGTCTGGGTTTGGTGACTGTATATGGGATGGATCCCCAGGTGGGACAGTCTCTGGATGGTCTTTCCTTCAGTCTCTGCTCCACTATTTTATTTATTTATTTATTTATTTATTTATTTATTTTTTGGTTGGTATTTTTCGAGACAGGGTTTTTCTGTATAGCCCTTGCTGTCCTGGAACTCACTCTGTAGACCAGGCTGGCCTGGAACTCAGAGATATGCCTACCTCTGCCTCCCAAGTGCTGGGATTAAAGGCGTGCGCCACCACTGCCCGGCTGCTCCACTATTTTTATTATTTTTAATTATGCATCTGAATGTGCTTATGTACCCATCCATCAGTGTGAGCATCTGAGGAGGGCGGAGGCCTAGAATTCCCTGGAGCTAGAAAGAGTTACAGGCAGTTTGGGAGCCACTTAATAACGAAAGGTGTTCTTTCCAAGAGTTGAAGGAGGACTCAACCACTGAGCCATCTCTTCAGCCTAAAATCTTTGACTTCTTTTCTTGTCTTGTTGTATTGGATAACTTTTTATTTAAATATTAAGTAAGCCGGGCGGTGGTGGTGCTCGCCTTTAATCCCAGCACTTGGGAGGCAGAGGCAGGCAGATTTCTGAGTTCGAGGCCAGCCAGGTCTACAGAGTGAGTTCCAGGACAGTCAGGGCTATACAGAGAAAAAAAAAATTAAATATTAAGTAATAGTGTCTTGAAAAAAATTAAATATTAAGTAATAGTGTGTAGTTATTACTTGGTTATTAGTAATTATTGTTCCTTTGTTTTCTCATTTACTCTGTTAATGTAATGAATACTACTGATTTATTTTTATTTCTTTTCTATGTCATACCTTAAATTTTTAGCTAGGATAAACCCCATTTGCTTTATTATGATTGTTTTATACTTTGCTGGGTTGAATTGTTCCTAATTATGTCAATTATTCACTTTTTTTTTTTTTTTTGGTTTTTCGAGACAGGGTTTCTCTGTGTAGCCTTGGCTGTCCTGGAACTCACTCTGTAGACCAGGCTGGCCTTGAACTCAGAAATCCGCCTGCCTCTGCCTCCCAAGGGCTGGGATTAAAGGCGTGCGCCACCACCGCCCGGCAATTATTCACTTTTTTAAAAAAGATTTATTTATTGTTATATGTAAGTACACTGTAGCTGTCTTCAGACACACCAGAAGAGGGTGTCAGATCTCATTAAGGATGGTTATGAGCCACCATGTGGTTGCTGGGATTTGAACTCAGGACCTTCAGAAGAGCAGTCAGTGCTCTGAACCGCTGAGCCATCTCTCTAGCCCCAGTTATTCACTTCTGTTAATGTTGTACACTTGTGTTCTTGAAGAATATTGGTCTATGATTTTTGTACATTGTCTTTGATTCTGCTGTTTGCATAATGGTGGATTTGCTGCTGTTTGCATAATGGTGGAGTTGGTTTCTCTGTGTCCTTTGGATATAGGTCATGTTTCCTTTGAATGGTATCCAGTAAGATGTCCCAGACTTTGTGTGAAAGAACTATTCAGAATGTTCTTTATCAGAAACTTCTGTGGGGAAAAAATGGTTGTTATTCTTAAAAAATGTTTCAATTTATTCCATTTGTGTATTGGGGGTGGGCATGCACACGCAACAGTGAGTATGTGGAGATGAGAAGACAGCTGTAGGAGTTGATTCTTGCCTTCCATGTGGCTTTTCAGGATTGACTCAGGTGGTTAACCTGTGCTACTGTTGTTAGCCGTGTTACTCTTTTCTATTGGTAGCTTTGATTTAGCTAACAAGTAAGACTTCCAGAATTAAGGAAAATTTACTACTGAATTTAAAATTCCATATTTAATTATTTTATTAAGTAATTTCTTTGTGTAAAAATAAACTTAAAAAATTACCCAGAGATGTTAGATCTAACAAAATTATTAGATTTTAAGGTATAGTTTAAGTCCTTCAGTTCAGAAACCCTTCATGGATGAAGAAAAGGTTGTTTTAAGTATTTCTTTTCCTTTTTTAGTTGAGTGATTTCTCCTGTAATGCCAAATGCTGGGAGAATCTAAATAGGCCCATCTGTCAGTCTATTCTAACCTAGCACCTTTTAGTCTAATCAGTTACTATAGTATTGTAATTAATGACTGAACTTTGGTAAGCCTTTTTTAATAGTTACTGAGTCTGAAATACCAGGTACATTTACAAATGAAGAAATTTCAAATTTCCTTATACTTTTTCTCTTAACTAGATTTATCGAGAAGCCAAAATAGTAAGATGATATGTTAGTTAGCTATTTGATCTATTAGTTATAGTTAGAGCTATTAAGTGAATGTGAGTTGATTTAAAATTATTTTAGAAGATATATTTTATGTGCATGAATGTTTTGTCTGCACGTTTGTGTGCACCATGTGTATGCCGGGTGCCTGAAGAGGTCAGAAAAGGCATGAGCCTCCTTGGAAGTGGGGTTAAATATGGTTGTGAGTCACAGCATGAGTGTTGTGAATTGAACCTGAGTCCTCTGCAAGAGCCACTGGCTGCTTAACCATCGTGCCATCTCTCCAGTTCTGCAAACGGGCTTTTATGAATTGTTCTGTATACTTTTATGCTTAAGGTCACTGAACAAGCGATTTGTAAATTCCAATCATCCTATTTCTAGAGTTGCATATGAAAAACCGATGATCTCACATGTCTCAAAATCTTACTTTATATACTTTGTATAATACTTGTATATTAACATAAATAACTAAATTTTTTTTTTAACTTTTCAGGCATAAAAGTCTCAAGACAAGAAATACTGGGCAACAAGGACAGGCACCATCTTTAGGGCAACAACAGCAAATACTTCCTAAGCACAAGACCAATGAGAAGCAAGAAAAGAGTGAGAAGCCACAAAAGCGCCCCTTGACTCCCTTTCACCATCGTGTATCAGTTAGTGATGATATTGGCATGGACACAGATTCAGCCAGCCAAAGACTTGTGATGTCTGCTGCAGATAGTCAAGTGAGATTTTCAAACATCCGAACTAATGATGTAGCAAAGACTCCTCAGATGCATGGCACTGAACTGGCAAATTCACCTCAGCCTCCCCCTCTTAGTCCTCATCCATGTGATGTGGTTGATGAAGGAGTGACTAAAACACCTTCAACTCCCCAGAGTCAACATTTTTATCAAATGCCAACACCGGATCCCTTGGTTCCTACCAAACCAATGGAAGATAGGATAGACAGTTTGTCCCAGTCTTTCCCACCTCCGTTTCAGGAAGCTGTAGAACCTACCGTGTATGTTGGTACAGCAGTAAGCTTGGAAGAAGAAGAAGCTAATGTAGCCTGGAAGTATTACAAAGTCCCAAAGAAAAAAGATGTAGAGTTTTTACCACCTCAACTTCCAAATGATAAATTCAAGGATGATCCAGTTGGACCTTTTGGACAGGAAAGTGTAACATCAGTTACAGAGTATGTATTTTTTGTTTTTAATAGTTACTATTTAAGTTAAGAGTAAAAAGTGATGTAACTTCTTAATGCTGAGACTCTAGGCTTGGTTATAGGACAGGATTTATAAAAACATTCTGGGTATTTGAATAATTTTTTCAATCTCTGAAGGAAACTTTTTATTATTAAAAAAAATTAAGCCACAAAAATGTGGAGAAAATAATATGTAAAAGCTTCAGGGTCTGTCACCCAACCAAGGGGGTTGCCTATGACAAGATTCATCTATTCTTCTAGTTCTTTCACTGGCCTGAATTTGCCACTTATTTCTACACATGCCTTAAGACATAAAAACTTAGTTAATTTGTATAATTGCTTTGTGATCTGTAACTAGTGGATCTGCTATAGTGTGTCTACTTTTTTTTTTTTTAGATGGACATCATCTTGTATGTTTTTCTTAGCAACAAAATAGGTAGCAGTGAATTGGGGAGACTAGGTACACATTTGCTTGTATAAGAATTTCTTTACGAAACACTTGTGAAAGAGGAATTGTCACACCTTGAGATGTGTCCCTTTTCAATGAAGGGTGTTAGAGCCAGTTTGCTCTTCAAACAACTGGCCTACAGTTTATACCATCATAAGCCAGTAGACCATGAAAATACTGTTAGTTTTATCAGTCCTTGGCGTAAGACTGTTTCAAGTCCATGAAGAATGACATGAAGAATGTTTGTAAATTTCTAGTAAAATTAAACATCATTTACAATAGTCATTGAACAGTTAGTGTTCTTCATCTGTGAATTACCTGTCTAAATTTTAAGGTTTCCTTTTCCTTCTTTATTTATTCTTCCCATATTTTTGGTCCTAGTCTTGTACTATTATATGTAATGTAGATATCTCTCTATATCTAGTTTGCCATCTTTGTTCACTTAATATATGGCAAACTTGGCAGAATGTGGCTTTCTTTTGGGTCTTCCATTCCTTTCTTTATTGCATGGAATATAATCTTAGTCTATCCAATAAGGCCTTTTTATTTTAAGTCTGCAGATTTTTCTAATAGTGTAAATCAACCAGCAAAACACCTTTATAAACATTTTTTAATTTATTATGAGTATGGATATTTTGCCTGCATATTTGTGTGTACACTGCATGTGTTTCTGATGACGTCAGAGCCCAGAGGAGGCTGTTGCATCTTCTGGAACTGGAGTAGGCAGACAGTTGTGAGCTGCTATGTGGGTGCTGGGGAGTGAACTCCTGTGCTCTGAAAGAGCAGCCAGAGTTTTTAACCATTGGCCATCTCTCCATCCCACTATTAGTCTTAATGTTATAAGATGTATTAGATTTTATTAGTTGCTTAAGATTGTATACATCCTCCTTTTTATTTTACCTGTAGTCCAGTGCTTGGTGGTGATTTTTTGGTTTTTGTTTGTTTGTTTTAGTTTATTTTGCTTTATGTGCATGGAACATTTCAGCCTACAATACATGCATGCCTAGTACCCTTAGAAACCTTTGGAACCTATGGTTGTGAACCTCTCTCTATGTGGGTACACAGTTCCTCTGTAACACTGGGAAGAAGGAGCAGCACCTAGAGCTAGCTTCACACTCAGGAGAGAATGCTTCATTTCTTTGTGGTCTCCGGTCTCTACACAGTTAGAGAAACT
This sequence comes from Apodemus agrarius, assembly GCA_964023405.1. NCBI lineage: Eukaryota > Metazoa > Chordata > Mammalia > Rodentia > Muridae > Apodemus > Apodemus agrarius. Next base: position 72,451,026 of record OZ030015.1, on the reverse strand, counting down.
TGTCTAGTAACGAACTGTAGAAACAATACCTGGAAGTGGAGTCTTTTTAAGAAGTTAAATATAAAGGAATGTGTTTCCTTATGCCATTTTCATACCAATATGTCATCATCCTTTGTCTCTAGCTCCTCACCACTGCCCTTCTCTGTGCCACCCGTCTCAGGTGGTTTCCCTTTCTCTGGATAGTAGCCTCTCATTGTTTTTGTTTTTCAAATCATGTATTTCATTACTCTTTTTAAAACTTTCCTCCCTTAAGGGAGGAAAAGTTCTCACCTCATCTTTTTAGCGTGCACACACACACACACACACACACACACACATGAATATACACATATATGTATATACTTGTATATATGTATATATATTAGATATACACTGTGTGTGTGTGTGTGTGTGTGTGTGTGTGTGTGTACACACCTGTTCCATATGTAAGAAAAGAACCCACACTTTTTGCTTAACATAATGATTTCTAGTTCTGTCCGTCTTTCTGCAAATGTCATGATTTCGTTTTCTTTAATGGGTGTATAAAATTTCATTATGTTTTTCCATACTTTATTCATTGATGGATGTGTAAGCTGCCATCATTCACTGGCTTTTGTTTAGTCATGATTCTGCTATAAACACACTTGGGTGAGTATCTTGCTGGATCACATATGGTCGCTATACTTTTAGTTTTTTTGAGGAACCTTTATGAGATTTCCATCATGCTTATACTAAAAGTGAGTACGTGTTCGTTTCCCCATATCCTCGCCAGCATTTGTTGTCCCTCCCCACTGCTTTTGGATAGCCATTCTTACTAGGGTGAGTTAGGATCTTGAATTTGCATTCCTATATTCTTAAGCAACATTCACCCTATCTTCTATTTGCTTTCTGATTTAGCTACAATATCTTCCTCTTTAAAAAAAAAAAAAAAAAAAAAAAAAAGCCAGGCGGCTGTGGTACACGCCTTTAATCCCAGCACTTGGGAGGCGGAGGCAGGCGGATTTCTGAGTTCGAGGCCAGCGTGGTCTACAGAATGAGTTCCAGGACAGCCAGGGCTATACAGAGAAATCCTGTCTTGAAAAACCAAAAATAAAAATTAAAGATAATAAAAGGGGGGGGGGAGAAAGGCCAGCCTCATGCTTCATGGTTGTTCAGATTACGTTACAGAAGCAGAGAACCATTTACTTTTTATCATTTAGTGTTGCTTGAGAATTGTTAGAAATTTTCTCATTATTCTGTCCAGGTTATGGTCTGTCTTCATTCAGCCAAATCACTGCCTCTCTTATATAGTGTTTTTTAAAATTTGTTAGTAACATTTTTATATCTGAAATTATGTATTTGTTAATGGAGTCTTTTTTTTGTTAAAATGTAAGCTCTACAAGGGCAAGTACTCTTGTTTACTGTTCTACTTCTCTTTACACAAGAACATACAGGGTATAACAGGCAGACTTACACCTAGAGTAATCTATGCACATTGTTGAGATCCCACAGATGACAGTATGGCTAGACACTTTACTATTCTAAACTTCTTTTCCTTTCCAGGTTGGATTTTCTTACTTATTGTCGAAATGTAGTGATATGAATATTTTCATATTAGAAAACTTCAGGAATGAGTTTTTATGGGCACATTATACTAATAACATTTAAGAATTCTGGCCATAGCTTTAAATGCATGTATTGGTTGCTTAAGCTTATAACATTTAATCTCAGAATCTTTTAAAAAAATTACTTGACATTTTTCTCATTAAATACATAAGAGAAGAGGCATAAAGTAGAAAAACAGCATGCCCAGTAGTCTGGTACTGGGCCGTGGTTCTGTGAGTTCAGACAGAACAGATTTCTACTTCTGCCTGGTTCTAGCCTCACATGCCCTGCAGTCATAGAAAAGGGAAAAACAAACAAACAGAATAAAAGGTGTGTTGTTGGTTTTATTTAAGTGAATTTAATTTTTTATTTTATAGTATTCTATGTCTTTTTTGTTGTTGTTGTTGTTGTTATACCAAATTGGAAACTATATTCTGTCAGAATTCCTTTTTAGTTCTAAGCCCTGTTGTAGCACGATGATAGATGTCACATAAGGTTATATAACAGGTTTTGTTTCTTTGTTAACTCAGAAGCATTTATGAAATATAATAATTTTGCACTTGGTAAGTTAGAAGTAAGAGCAAGAGATTGGTGTTTGTTGCCTGTGGTTCTCTCCTTTTCTCTGGAATCACTGGAAACGCAGGGATTCTCAGGTGACACTGGCCAGTGTCCACTTTTAATTGTCAGAACTCAGGGTGTGCTTCTGACATTTGGTAGGTAGAGATCAGAGAGGTTGCTAAATGGCTTTTAAGTGTACATGGTAGTATCTCACAACAAAAAAATTACGCAGCACAAAGTGCTGTGTTATCTTAATGTATCTTAAAAGATCCTTTATTATAAAAATATTATTACTAGTGCAAATAGAAAGTCACTACCCAAATTATATCAGACTTAAAGTCTGTACAACTTAATGAACTTAATGCGGTTAAAATTAACATAAAATATGTTTGATAACGTGGCTTTTAAAGAAATTTGACCCCTAAAACTGTTATCAAAGTAAATGGGCCAAATGTATGTAATAATTAGGTTCTTTAGAATTTGGCTGGGCAGTGGTGGTACATGCCTTTAATCCCAGCACTCTGGAGGCAGAGGCAGGTGGATCACTCAAGAATCTCTGAATATGAGGCCAGCCTGGTCTACAGAGAGAGTTCCAGGACAGCCAAGGCTTCACAAAGAAATCCTGTCTTGGAAAAACAAAACAAAGCAAACAAAACATGAGAGGGGGGCAGGTACTATATTAGTTCCCCCAAACCACTTGTGATATATCTGGCTTGGTCATTGATGTTACTGTTAAACCCAGGTCTTTTTAGATGGAGTTGATAATTCCGTCCTTGGTATTAATACTTAGTTGATAATTTGAAAGTTCAGAAGAACTTTTATCTCATTATAGGAAGTAAACAATTATAGGTAGTAAAAAAATAGAGATAGATGGTGCCCCTCACTGAAACAAGTTTATGATTCACTGTCATGTTCTTTTGATTGCATCTCAACAACCTAAGTTTTTTGGATGGGTTGTTAACACAGTGTCTTTTCTCTGCAGTTCTGACTGTCCTGGAATTTACCAGGTTGGTCTTGAACTCATAGAGATCTATCTACCTGCTTCTGCCTCTGGGAGTGCTGGGATTAAAGTCTTGCGCTACCACTCCTGGCCTCTTTACAATATCTCTTTGTAGAAACATAGAAATTCATTCATTCCTTCTTCTTTCTTTCTTTCTTTCTTTCTTTCTTTCTTTCTTTCTCTCTCTCTCTCTCTCTCTCTCTCTCTCTCTCTCTCTTTTTCTCTCTTTCTTTCTTTTCCTTCCTTCCCTCCCTCCCTCCCTTCCTCCCTCCCTCCCTCCCTCTTTCTCTTCCTTCCTTCCTTCTTTCCTTATTGCTTTTTGAGACAGGGTTTCTCTATGTAGCTGGTGTTCTGGAACTCACTCTGTAGACCAAGTGGGCCTCAAATTCAGAGATCCACCCACCTCTGCCTCCCAAGTGCTGGGATTAAAGGTGTGCTCCCTTACCACCTTGCAGTTTTGACATGTTTTTTTTTTTTCTTTTTGAGACAGGGTTTCTCTGTGTAGTCCTGGCTGTCCTGGAACTCACTCTGTAGACCAGGCTGGCCTCGAACTCAGAAATCCGCCTGCCTCTGCCTCCCAAGTGCTGGGATTACAGGCGTGCGCCACCACGCCCGGCTTGACATGTTTTTAAGCAGCGAAAGACTGCAAATTATTTGTCTTTACTAGGGAATTAGGAACAAGAAGAATGGAAAGAAATATGGACATTATAGATGAAGTTGTTTTTCAAAATAGAAGTGCCTTGAAACAACTGTTAAATTTAAAAAGTAAGATCTTGGTGAATAATTAAGGTCTGGCTAAATAATGACATCCTTATAAAGGAAGGGGAAGTATGTATAGAGTGATAAAGGAGAGTCTCTAGACACATTATAAACTTTAGATCTTAGGTATATGGTACGTACATGCATACATGATCTTACACATTGTGATTTTTGGTCATTAATTAAACGATATAAATAGTACCTGTTTTCCTGGAGAGAGATCAGCATGCTCTTGATCTGTCCTTCTGTCTTTTATGACTTTAGCTGTTTGTGTATAAGACATGGATACTGCAGAAATATTTCTTAAGAACTATGAAATGACAGCAGTTTGTACATGTTAGTAAACCAGTGAGGCATAGACAGTACAGGGAAGGTATGCATCTGAAGAATTATTTTCTTTATGAGTGTTGCCTTTTCAAGGATAATTACCAGTTTGAGAAGCTTAAGTTTCTGTTTCCATTTGGTGTAAAGAAATGTTGGTGCTTCAGTGTGTCACTGTGCTCCATAGGTGGGCGGATACAGGAGCACTGTAGATGAGCTCAGTTGGAAGGGTGCTTGCTTGGTAGCATGCTTGATGCCAGCTCAGTCCTCAGCATTGCATTAAAAAAATCAAGTGTGGTGGTGTGCATGTGTAATCTTAACACTCAGGAAGTGGAAGCCAGAAGATAAGGAATTCTCAGTGTCCTTGAATATATAATTAGAGGCCAATCTGGGGTCTGAAATGGAATGGGTAAGTGAGGGAATCATTGCTCTTTATGTTCTACAGTTTTCCTTTGGTTGAGTTGGATATCAGATTTCCCTGGGACGGAAGTTGGAGATGATTGTGAACTTTCTTGTGGGTGCTGGGGATTAAACCCATACCCTGTGGAAGGACAGCCTTAAGCTGCAGTGCTCTTAACAGCTGAGTCATTACTTGGACCTTTCAAAAGTTTTGGCTGCTTAACTAGTACAGAGTATTGCAGTTAATTATTTCTCAGTAAAACTGCATTCTTAAACTTTCATGTATAGTACTTTGTGAACTTTTTCATGAGCTATGCTGAATTATGATTCCTTTTCTAATCTGTTGGAATTTACTAAGAGAGAGGGAGAGTTGGGGATATATAGCAGTATAGCATATCCCATATTATTTGTGGTGAACATCTTTATCTTCTTCCTGGTTATTTTCAATTTCGTTAGTTATAATTGAAACTGTTTTAGAATAGAGGCCAATGACTTTTTAAATTGTGTAGGTTATTTAGTTTAGTTTAGTTTTGTTTTTTTGAGACAAGGAAAAGTCTTGGTACCTTTGAACGTGCCTGCCTCTTGCCTTTCTTTGCCTCTCTTTTTCCTGAGTGCTAGTGTTACGTGTGTGTTCTGTCACCTCTGGCATAGGGATTTGAAAGTTATAGTTAAAGATAGCATCTGCGCAGTGCACATCTTTAATTCCAGTAATTGGTAGCAGAGGCAGACGAATCTCTCTGAGTTTGAACACAGCTTGGTCTACATTGCAAGTTCCAGAACAGCCAGTGCTACATAGACCCTGGCTCATACTAACAAACCAAAAATTTTAAAGATTGAAAAATTCATACCAAGAAACATGAGTGTTTGGATATTTTTTAAAAAAGGATTTAACATGTTTTAATGGAATTTGTGGATGCTTAACAACAATCTGCTATTTTTATTTAGATGGTGTTTCTAAACCCTGAGCAAAGAGAGCTTGCTTGAGCCTAGCTCTTCACATTTTCTCCTGTAGTTAGGATACATTAGAGTTTTAAAATTATAGTCATCAGAAGAACTCCTATGTTATATTGACTCTACCAGATATTTATTGTATGTATATAGTTATAAAATGCATTATTTGATCTCTGAAAATGGTAGTTTTGATTGTTTCATAGAAAGAATCCTTGTGATGAAATAAACTTGCTTTCATTTTACTGTACTCAAACTTTTTAAGAATTCTGTTTGCTATTTATTTTAATGCAATAAAATTATACTTTTAACAGCTCAAGGATTGTTTCTGAATGTGGAGATGGTACTAGGGCTAGTACCATTTAAAGAAAGTGGGAGGATTTTGAGATATTCAGTTTTTCTGTTTTTAATATTTCCTTCTTTAGCTTATCTCCTATACTTGTTAATGCATATTGTCAAACCTTGTTTGAAAGACTTCTTTTGAATAAAGACATAAAAGTTTTATGTGAGTGTATATCAAGAGAGTGTACTGTTGTCTTAGTGAGAGGAAGGAATGCAATTAATGAGAACTATACAGGCAATTTATTTCCTAGTTTGGGCTTTTCAATGCTTCCTGTCATTACTGTACCTGATCTTCCAGTTTGTATTTAGTTTTGTATCTAATTGAAATTATCTTTGTAGTTAGTAATTTGGCTCTGTGAAAATTCCTTTTAGGAAAGGAGAGGTATTATTTATTATCAGAAAATCTTCTGTGTACTATATATTTGGATAGAGACATGATAATTTGTTCAAATCTGGCACTTTAGAAATTTTACTTTTACTAAGATTTTAATATAGACTGTATGTTATTTTATATCAACTTTATTGTGACTTGATATTTATGAGTACATTTAAAATTTTTGCATATGCCAATGTCTCCAAGATTATTTCAATAAAATGAGAAAATATTATCTTTAGGCAGTGCACTTGGTTTACTCGTCTTTCCTTTAATAGATCTCTGTGTGGTGCGGTGTGTTCACTCCTTTTAATAATGTTACTGCACACCAACCAGCTTATATTGATGTATTTAAACAGTGTGGCAGCCTTTTTGATTGTGCCAAAGGATAGCTTGATAAGAAAGAGATTTGTTAACTTTCACGGATCTGTAGTGTCATTCAGTCTGGGTGCAGGGAATTTCTTTTACCATCGGGGTAGGTATTAGAAGATGAATAGTTTAGCGCTTAACTTATAATCTGTATCTTTGCCACTAAGTAACCTTGGTGCAAACTATTTGTTGCTACATAATTCTTAACACTTAGAGACCACCCTCTATATCCATCTTAGAAGGTTATTTTTACTAGAACAGTGCATAACAAGCAGTTTTTAGCAAAGTTATTCAGGGTTGAATGTGATGAGGTAGAGTTATTTTCAGATATAAATGTTCATCTGCTTATAGAAAGAACTATCTTAATGAGCAATTAATATATTTCCATTGACAGTTATGCCACAAGTGTGTTTTTATGAAACTGTAGACTTGTAATGTTAGATTTGGGGATTTGTCTAGTATCTTTAGAATAGTAGTAATTGCTTGAGCATCTGATAAAACATTCAGGAAACACTGGCTTTTATATTGACAGACTCTATTTCACTCTGTAGGGAACTAAGTGGAGGCAGTGATAGGTATTAATAATAGATCAAGGTTTTATGTCATTCATACATCTTACAGTCTGGGCAATAACTTACTGCTCCAAACTACATAATTTTTAAGTGTTCAGAGGAGATGGTGAGTGGTGTCAGTCCTTTGTTTTCCTTGGGTGTTTGTTAGGGTGCATGTATTTGAGATGAGACCTCATTCTGTAGCACAGTCTGATCTGAGTGCTGGGATTGCCTGTGTGATCATGGATCTCAGTGCTTTCTAATGTAAAAAAAAAGAATGGTTTACCTCACAGTACAAGATAAAATGCTAATTAAGCTTAGTTTTGTGCTTTGTTTACATCTCATTTATTATCAAATATTAGTAACTACTTACCTTGCATTTTAGCATTCCTTCAGTATTAAAGTTGATTTAATGAACCAAGACAAGCTCTCAGACTTTGTGGGGCTTTTATTCTAATGAGAATGAGAGTTGAAGGTGTAATATAGTGTATAATATGTTTGAAGATAACTGCCCCGAGAGCTTTTGGCTCAAGTGCAGGGTAAGACAGTTTTAAATAGGTAGTCATAAGGTGCAGAGAAGGTGACGTTTAAACAAAGCACTGGAGGACGTAAAGGAGATAGGCAGACAAACATTGCAAGCAAAGGAACAGTCAATGTGGTGTGTGTCCTTGTGAGGAACTTAAATTAAGGAAGCCCCTGGGAACAGGATGTGGAGTAGCAGCAGTTGAAGTTGGAGAGGAAGAGTGAGATGGAGGGAGATTTGGCTGGCGTGGATACTACAGACAGTAGGGTTGTATTCAAGTAGTTTTTGCAGGATGTTGAAAGTGTTCTGACTAGAAGCCTGGCTGCCTTGTTCTCACAAGTTGACAACTTGAGGTTTGTAAACCCTAGAGAAAAGGAATTTTGAAGTTTAAAATTTTATTGACAGGAAGTTAGTGATTTTATATTCACGTTCTGATCTGGAATATAAACAGTGAACATTGCAGTTAAGTATGGCTTCTGAGACTTCATAGGGTTTGCCTAGGGTCCTCTTATTGTGGTTCCGCCCCTCTTTTAGCCTTAAAGTCCTAGATTTCTTTGATATATTAGCTAGGCATGCACCACCACCACCACCACCGCCCAGCTTGTTGACCTCATTATTAGTAGTAATAATGTTATTTTTATAAAGTAGCAACAAGGCCTTAAAACTTAAAGCTTAAAATGTATCTATTCTTTGCAAAAAGAAAAGGATAAATATTTTCCTTGTACAAATTTAATGAGAGTATCTTGTCTATGAAACTCCAACATTGATAGTTACTTCAACTTGTATAGTTGAAGATTTTTCTCAGTACCAGACTTTGGACAAGTCACTGTGCTTGAGAGCTTGAAAACAGGGCACATGACTAAACAGCAGCTTGTTCTGCTGGAAAGACAATATGCGGAGACTTGTGTTTTAGTTTCATCTTTCTGTTGTTAAAATTGAGGTTATAATAAATCATATGACCTCAGTTTGATTTGTAAAATTGGAAATTATAGGATAAGTACTATGAGTAATTCTAAAAACAACACTTAAAGTTGTTTTAGAATTTTCAAATGCTTGTTTGGATAACAAATACTAATTTTCTAACTGTGTTTTTATGCAGGTTAATGGTGCAGTGTAAGAAGCCTTTAAAAGTTTCTGATGAAATAGTCCAGCAATACCAAATTAAAAATCAGTATCTTTCAGCAATAGCATCTGATACAGAACAAGAACCTAAAATTGATCCATACGCGTTTGTTGAAGGAGATGAGGAATTCATTTTTACTGATAAAAAAGATAGACAAAATAGCGAGAGAGAAGCTGGGAAGAAACACAAGGTGAGTAGGAGAGATCTTTTCCTGTCAGTGTGCACACTGCATTGTACCTGCACATTTGATGCCACACGTGGGCACTGCTTGCTTTGCTTTTGGTGGTGTTGGTTATCGAGCCTAGGGCCTTGGGATGCTGGCTAGGCAAGCACTCTATACACTGAGCTGTGTTCCCAGCACCACTCATTTATTCTCTTTCTTCTTTTCTTTTTTTAAAAAGATTTATTTATTTTAATTATGGCACTGTAGCTGTCTTTAGAGACACCAGAAGAGGGTGTCAGATCCCATTACAGATGGTTGTGAGCCAACATGTGGTTGCTGAGACTTGAACTCAGGACCTCTGGAAGAACAGTCAGTGCTCTTAACCTCTGGTCTACCCAACTTACCTATTCTTTTAGAATAGAAAGATTGATCATACTTATGTAGATATGTTTATTTAACCGTGGGTAGATCAGGTATGTGATATACTTTGACTTAGTTTCTGATGATGGAAAGATTATTGTTGTTGTTGTATTTTCATATTGGATGAAGAGTATATTAACTTTGGTCAGAATTAGAACATTTAAGTACACTTTTAGGACGGGCAGTGGTGGCGCACGCCTGTAATCCCAGTACTTGGGAGGCAGAGGCAGGCGGATTTCTGAGTTCGAGGCCAGCCTGGTCTACAGAGTGAGTTCAAGGACAGCCAGGCTATACAGAGAAACCCTGTCTCGGGGGGAAAACAAAACAAAACAAAACAAAACAGAAGTACACTTTTAGTGCTAGGTTTATAAAATGTGGGATATATTTTTTAAAGATTTATTTATTATATATAAGTACACTGTAGCTGTCTTCAGACACACCAGAAGAGGGTGTCAGACCTCATTACAGATGGTTGTGAGCCACCATGTGGTTGCTGGGATTTGAACTCAGGACCTTTGGAAGAGTAGTTAATGCTCTTAACCACTGAGCCATCTCTTCGGCCCCAAAAGATTCATTTATTTATGTATTTTAAGTATTTGCCTATTTGTGCACGAGAAGATGGCATCAGCTGTGAGCTGCCCTGTGGGTGCTGGGAACTGAACTCGGAACCTTCAGAAGAACAGTGAGTGCTCCTAACCACTGAACCATATCTCAAGTGAGATATTTTTGAGTATGTGATTTAGCAAGATTACATCTTTAAAAGCAAAAATATAAAGTATGGATAATGAAAATATCATCTGGGGCTAGTGGGTTGGCTGAGTGAATAAAAACACCTACTGCCTAGCCTGAGGAGTTTGATCCCTAGATCCTACATGATGGAAAGAGACATATTCTTTTGAGTTGTTCTTTGAGCTCCACACTCATGGTGTGGCATAGACACACACACACACACACACACACACACACACACATACACACACACACACACACACACTGTAATTAAGACTATTCATATGATTAAAGTTTTAACAGTGGGCGCTCAAGGATCTATTAGGCAATAAATAACTTAAGAATTTGGCAGTAAATATAAAATATAAGTGTTGAAAACTAAACATCAAACAATCTAGTGTTTACTGCAAAGCAGTTCATTTCACAGAGTTGTACCTAGCTGTACAATATGCCAGTTACTTAGTCTTATCTATTTGTAAATATGAAACCAGTAGTATTTGGGGAGGGTATGTCCACAATTCAAACCCAACAGACTCCGGAAATCAATACTGTGCCAGTTCACACCATCATCCATGATTCCTGTGGCAGATTCCTTAGCATCCCTGTGAATTAAATGATCTATAAGGTGAACATGCTAATTGTTTACTTTAAGAATTAGTGATAGTCCCGGGCAGTGGTGGTGCACGCCTTTAATCCCAGCATTTGGGAGGTGGGAGGCAGAGGCAGGCAGATTTCTGAGTTCGAGGCCAGCCTGGTCTACAGAGTGAGTTCCAGGACAGCCAGGGCTGCACAGAGAAATCCTGTCTTCCTGTAAAACCAAAAAAAAAAAAAAAGAAGAAGAAGAAAGGAAGGAAGAAAAAAGAATTAGTGATAGCTAAGTGTAGTGGTATACATGTTTAGTCCTAGCACTCAAGGCTGAGGCACAGGGATCTCTCTGAATATGAGAGACTAGCCTGGTTTGCATGGCAAGTTCCTGGCCAGGCAGAGATACTGTCTTAAAACAAAAACCCAAGCCAACCAAACTAAATAATAGAGTAATGAGCCAAGTATAGGATATGTGCTTTCTAGTGTAGTGTATGGGAGACCGAGGAAATGTGAGGGCAAGCCTGTTCTACATTAAACCTTGTTTCAAATGCAACTTCCTGACTCCAACCAAGAATTGTGGTAATGCATTTAGTACATTTATAAGAATGTTTGACACATAGCTACTCAAGAATTGATAGTTTTTTATTGTTGGTAAAATATGTAGCACAGCCTAATCTATAACACTGTTTCAGGTGGAAGATGGGACGTCTGCTGTCACAGTGTTATCACACGAAGAAGATGCTATGTCATTATTTAGTCCCTCTAAGCAAGGTAAAACTTCTTTCTAATCATGACTTATGCATTCATTCCAGTGATGATTTGAGTATGTGATTTAGGAAAATTACCTATTATTTAAAAAATCAAAACTTTATGAAGTTAATGAAAATACTCATCTGGGGCTGGTGAGATGGCTCCATGGGTAAAGACACCTACTACCTAGTATGATGTAACACTCTTAGATTTTTAAATATTCCTTTTTGCACAATATATTTCATGGGATGGTTAGATTTATTGTTTAGCTTGTATTTGAAGAAGCAAGTTCAGATGATAGCATTTTTATTAGAAATTGGGATGTATAACTTTTTGGTCTTTTGGCTAACTAAGACCAAGTATTTCTGAACATGGTAGTGCATGTCTTTAATCCCAGCACTCTGGAGACAGAGGCAGGCTGATTTCTGAGTTCGAGGTCAGCCTGGCCTACAGAGTGAGTTCCAGCACAGCCAGAGCTACATAGAAAAACCCTGTCTTGAAAAACCAAACAAACAAAGAACAAGATCAATTGTAAGTTGTTGGAATGTTGTCTTTTTTTTTTTTTTTTTTTTTTTTAACAGCTAGATATAGGTCTGTGTAGTGAGATAAGATCATTGCCTAGAGGTTCTTCTGATCTGAAAACTCAATATTTATGGTTTTTCTGGGGGGCGGTGGGGGGTGTAGATTATGTTTTATTTTCAGATAGTTTCTTTTCATGTAGTCTAAGCTGATCTCATTCCTGAGCTCAAGCACCCGAGTGTCACTGGGATTACAAGTGTGTATCACCATACCTGGCTTGAAGAACTCAGTTTTTAAATTAAACTTATAAATCTTTTAAAACTTTTTGATTCTTCTCATGGCTTGAATGTATACAAGACCATTTCCTTTATTATTTTCTTCTACTTTTTTTTTTCTTTGTTTTTAATTTTTTGGTGATGTGATCCTATATAGCCTTTGCTGGCTTCTACCACACTTATGTGGTGGAGGCTGCACTGCATTGAATTTCTTGTTCTAATGCATCTACTTCCTAAGTACTGGGATTGCATCATGTGTGGCCATACCCAACCAAGGGTTCTCTTTCTGATGCTAGTAGTTCAGCTTTTTGTTTGTTTGAAACAGGGTTTCTTTGTGTCACCCTGGCTGGCCTTGACCTTAAGAGATCTGCCTCTTGAGATTAAAGGTGTGTGCCTCCACTGCTTGGCAGTTGAGCATATTTATGTGCTCCAGACAATAGAACTATAGTAGCCAAGATTCCTTTGAAAGTGTCTGACCTGTGTGAAGAAGGTATCAATAATTTTTAAAATTGATAGATATAACAAGATATATCATGTGTGTGTTGTACACACATATATAAATATTTATGATGTATAGCTTGTTGCTTTCTGTGGACCTTTTAGAATGCTAAGTCAAGCTATTTAATATGTATCATTTCATATAAGTACTATTTTGTAATAAAAACTCAGAAGATCAGTTTTCTTTGTAATTACCAGACTTAATTAAGCATACTATAAACACTGGTATATACAATATACATTAAGCTTTTGTATAGGCACAGCTTATCTTTTGGCATGTGTTTTTTAAGGCAAGATTTTGTTTTAATATTTTGAGAATAAAGAAATGAAAATAGGGAAAATTCTATGTAAAGAAGGAGTAGGTAGTCTTTCATAAGGCAGTGTAGTGGCTGTAAGTATTGGTGGGTAACACCTTAGATTCTTTGATGAAGGGGTCTTTATCAAATTTCTAGTGGCATGTTGCACAGAGATAGAGTAAAAAAAAAAAATCCTGGACTTATCGAGGCTCAAAAGAACTTCAGTAGCTGGTGAGGTACTGAATAAAAAGACCAAGGCACTGAGCCAGGCTTTGTGGTATATAGCTGTAGTGAAAGGACTCAGGAGCTGATAAAGGAGTTGATGAGTTTGAGATTAGTCGACTAATCTCAAAGCCAGTCTGGTCTACAGAGTGAGTCCCAGGACAGCTGGGGCCACACAGAGAATCCCTGCTCGCCCTCCCCCCATTGGTTTATTGTATTGTCTGACTTCAAAATATACTCTACAGCTAATAGTAGTATAAGCACTGGCATTAAGGAAAAAAGACAAAGGCATAGGCCAATAGAACAGAGTTGGAGGGTCTAGAAGTAAGTCCATGCATTTATGGTCAGGATGTCTGTGCTCTTAACAAAATAACATGTAATGATTGTGTGTGGTATATAGTATGTTTCACTACATGTATCCCATATGCATTTGCCAAATCAGGGTAGTTTGTGTGTAGTTTATTGGAAGGCTTAAAGTTCCTCTTAGGTTTTTTTTTTTTTTTTTTTTTTTTTTTTTTAGTATATGATTATAGGTCAAAATAGTTGATTCTGAAGTACCATCACTCTGTTATAAGCAATAGAACCTATTCCTTCTATCCAATTCTATTTTGGTTTATATTTTGTATCCTCTATTTTCTCTCCTTTATTCTTCCCAACCACTAAGAATCATACACACAAAAAATAATAATGGAAAAAGTATGATATCAAGCCTCTAGACAAATAATACTACTCAACTATTATCTGTAAATATTGGGTTTTTTTTTTTAGTAGATACTTAACATGTATTTATCATACAGAATTAGCTTGATATTCCATGATTGTATCATCTTTATTTAGAGGTTTGCATAACAACCTTATTTGCTTAAATAAATCCATCTGTTTCCAAATGAAAAAGGCCTGGATAATTGGCTTTGCTTTTAAGTTGTTTGCTGGACAAACATAATAGTTAGATTTGAGATCATCAGTAGCCACATAAATGCCAGGCAAGTGTGATGGAGCCTGCCTGAAATTCTAGCATGAGAGAAGAGGAGATAGGGAATTTCCAGAGAAAGCTGGATAGCTAGACTCATTGAATCAGTGAGCTCTGGGTTCAGAGGAGAGATCATACTTAAATGTATAAGTTAGGAAGTAACCCCATGCCAACCTCTGGCTTCCACATTATGCGTATAATGTGTGAGTCTGCACATAACACACACAAAATGAAAAAGTATGTGTTTTAAGTCCACCATTCTAATAGCATTTGCATTTTCATGACGTCTACAGAGCTTAACTATGGTGTAGATTATGTAACTTTTGGAGTTTCCTAGGGAAAGTACTGTTGTTTATTTACAACTTTATTTCTGAGAAAAGTATTTCAGGTTTTAAATAAGAGACTAGGAATAATCATGTTGCATAGTTGTCATTATGAACATTGGGCTTTCTGTCTTGTTTTGATAAGTAGAATACTACTTGGCGAATGGTTGAGTTTTCAGTTTATTTTTTCTGATCTCCATATGTAGATGCTCCACGCCCTACTAATCATGCCCGTCCTCCATCAACCAGTTTGATTTATGACTCAGATCTGGCTGTGTCTTATACTGACCTTGATAACCTCTTCAATTCTGATGAAGATGAATTAACAGTGAGTATCCTATTAATGATTAGGATTAAATTTCATTGATTTTATAACAGTTCAAGTTTTGGAAGTGATTTATGACTTTAGTACTATGTTTTAGTTCTGAACAGTAGGAAATAGTTTATAATAAAACAGGATTGATTTTACTCTCACGTTAAAATCACCTTAACATGGTTTCCTTTTAACCTTGATGTGGGTATGTTTGAAAGATAGATGATCAAGTTTCATTGAACTCTACCATGTAACTTTTTCTTTAAGTCTTTTGAATGATTTTTCTGTTCTTCGATCCTGTAGTTTGAGAGGTGACTCTGGAATTGAATTAGAGAATGTTTAAGTAATTAACGTTACAACCTTATACCCTACGAATTTAATAAAAAATGCTAGTTCTGAAATTGTTTGACATTACTATGAGACGTAGACTTGAAAACAGAAAGCACTACTTTATCTTTCACACCTGTTTTCAGAGAAAGTTGAAGATAAAAGTAAAAACTTGAAATGAGATTTCCTAGAATGTCAGTTGTCTAGCAGTTAATCAAGTGAGTGCTACAGTGTCATGAAAGGGATTCTTTTTCCATCAACTTAAAAGTAGTTTAAGACTTAACTGGCATATTTGGTATTTATTGTCATTCTCATATATATATATATATATATATATATATATATATATATACACACACACACACACACACACATACATATATATATATAATCATGTGAGGATATCTATCACACACGTTTGAACATAACAAATCTATTACAGATATTGGTAATGTCAGAGATAGCGCTGTGTGAACACTTACTCTTTAGCCTCCAGTGCAGTGTGTACTAGGGCATGCTTCACTTGGAAAAGAGCTTTGAGTATGGTCTATAGAGACAGGTCTTGTCTCTACTAACATGCAGACAGCAGCTGTGGCATTTTGGAGGTAAAAAGATTGTCACATATGTGCCTTACTTACAAAGTGTTCAGTGTAAGATGTGGAACAACAATCCTCCTAAAAACATTGGTAAGTATTGAATGTGGTTGCACATGTCTTTGATCCCTGTTCTTGGGATAGGAGTCCGGAGGGTTGGGAGTTCAAACTCAGCTTTGTCTACATAAAAATGAGAAGCCTACTTAGGTTACATGAGGCCCTACATATCTCAAAATACAATCTAACCCACCAAGAAATGATGTTGGTGGTGAGAGTTGCTAAAACTTGGTTTGTTAGGATGTCTCCCTGAACTCATGCTCAGTATTAGATCTGTAAAAATATTTTTATAAGAATAACTTTGGGCTGGAGAGATGGCTCAGTGGTTAAGAGCACAAACTGCTGAGTTCAATTCCTAGCAACTCCGTGGTGATTCACAACCATCTGTAATGGGATCTGACGCCCTCTTTTGGTGGGTTCAGTGTACTGATATAAATGTACAGTGTACTCATATAGATGAAATATATCTTTTTAGAAAAGAATAACTTTAAACCAAGGTGAAAATTAAAGAATTAAGAGGAGTTATTAATTATATAGGAAATCATGCTATCTTTTAAATTAAGGGACAGATCCTGCAAAAAAAGAATTCCAGTGTTAATTTTACATTTGTTGCCTTTTATTTGGTTTTATGTTGTTGGCTATTTTCTTGAGGATGCCTTTTTTCTCTGATAATTGTGAGACTTACCAAATAAATACATGCCAGTGATGAATGTACCTGTAAACTATCTAGTACGATATTTGGCTCTGTCATAGATTCAGAAAACCACTTTTGATGACTAGTGTTTATCCTTTAACTTAAGCGGTTAATACTGTGTGATCATGTTGGCTTTCAGATTAATGTGTTTTTCCCCCATAGCCTGGATCTAAAAAATCAGCAAGTGGATCAGATGATAAAGCCAGCTCCAAAGAATCAAAGACAGGAAATCTGGATCCATTATCTTGCATAAGTAAGCATTCCAGATCTGAGCTCTAGCTTGGTTTAAAAAACTCCCTTCGCTTTAACACAGACTCACTTCTTTTAGTTTTTGTTAAATTCATGTTGTATTACACACAGGCACTGCAGACCTTCACAAAATGTACCCCACACCACCGTCACTGGAACAGCACATTATGGGCTTCTCTCCAATGAATATGAATAACAAAGAATATGGTAGTGTGGACACAGCACCTGGAGGAACTGTCCTGGAAGGAAATAGCTCTAGTGTAGGAACGCAGTTCAGAATCGAGGTTGAGGAAGGATTCTGTAGCCCTAAACCTTCTGAAATTAAAGTAAGTATTTTTCTAGAAATGTCATTTCCTTCCTGTGTTTTCTTATAGGACTAATTGCTGTGTTCAATAATCTTTTCACAGTTGATTTTGGTTTTGTGGCTAATAAATATCAGGAGGGAATTGTGGGAACACTATGTAAAATGCATTCAAGAATAGAAACAGAAAATATTTATACTTTTGTCCATTTAAAGAACAGGCTAAAGTAGACAGTGGCTTTGATTCTTTTTCTTTGTTTTTGTCCCTGGAATATAAGGCACTGAAAGTCCACGTTCTTTATATTGTAGGATTTTTCTTATGTCTATAAGCCCGAAAATTGTCAAGTTCTAGTAGGATGTTCCATGTTTGCACCTTTAAAAACTCTACCAAGCCATTGTCTGCCTCCTATCAAATTGCCAGAAGAGTGTGTTTACCGGCAGAGCTGGACCGTTGGAAAATTGGACTTGCTTCCTTCAGGCCCTTCAATGCCATTCATCAAAGAGGGGTATGATTGATGATGTTATTATAATACTGAATGCTTTGAGTGGGGGGTGTGTGTGTGTGTGTGTGTGTGTGTGTGTGTGTTAGAAGGGTGGCATTGGAGAATATTCACACCTATGAGCCTCATGTATTGCACCTTTACTCACGTGAGACATGGTTTTTCATTTGACCTGAAATTTGGTGTTTTGTCTAAGTGGACTGACTAGCAACCTGGAATATTGTCTTCCAAGTGCTGGATTATAGCTTGTTTAGTTAGTCATGCCCAGCTTTTCCACATGGGATCTGGGGATTTGAACTTTAAACTTCAGCTTGCACACCAAGTACTTTTACTCACTGAATCATCTCTGCAGCTCAGATTTTGTTTGTCTTGAAATAACTGGTATGCTGGAAATAGAACATTGGTTTTGGAAATCCTAAATAAATAAAATGGTTCTTTTTTATCATAATGATAGTAGAGATGGATTAACTGTTTGAAACCATGGACCATTTTTGATTTTTTTTTTTTTTTTAGAGGCACCTTTTCTTTTAATCTGTGATTCTGAATTGTTTTCATTTATATACTGCTATCTTACAGTTATTTCACGTTGAAACAGATGAAGTTTTCTATTTTATTGTTAGTAGCATTTTAAAAATGACCATTGCTAGCTGGGCAGTGGTGTTGCGTGGCTTTATTCCCAGCACTCAGGAGGCAGAGGCAGGCAGATGGTTAAGTTTGAGGACAATCTTGTCTACAGAGTGAGTTCCAGGACAGCCAGGGTGTGCTACACAGAGAAACCCTGTCTTGAAAAACAAAACAAAATACCCACTATTGCCACTTCTTCTTAACACATAAATATCCCAATAAGAATTTATTTTTTTACTATTAGTAGCAATTAGAGTCAATGAAATATGGGTATTTGTAGCATTAGAAATTTATGGATAGTAAATATGGTTGTCTAGATGTAGATAATAAGTTTATGATTTTTTTAAGTCTTAAGATTTTCTGTGACTTCCATGACTTCATGTGCACCATATGTGTGTAGGTACCCACAGAGAACAGAGGACCTGAATCAGGCACCTTGGAACTGGAGTTAGTAGACAGTTGTGAGCTTCTGGATATGGGTCCTGGGAACCAAGTCTCTGAACTTATGTTCCCCAAAAATGCAGCAGATATTTTAAAGACCAAGCCATAGCTCTAGTTACTGCTTCATTTTATAATCTTGAATCTAGTTGATTATTATATTTTGATTCTAGTTAGCTCATAAGAATCTCCAGTCTTATTTATCCCTCTAATCTTGTGATGATTACCATATGGACATTTTCAGTGTTGTTTAGAAGCATATGGAAGATGCTCTTTTGTAATCCATGTATTAATGTGTTCTTTTATGCATTTGATCCTTTTTTTTTTAACCCTGCTGACAACAGTGATGGCAGTAATTTGGATCAAGACTACGGCCCTGCCTACACCCCACAAACCCATACTTCTTTTGGGATGCCTCCGAGCAGCGCACCTCCTAGTAATAGCGGTGCAGGAATTCTTCCTTCCCCGTCCACCCCTAGGTTTCCAACTCCCAGGACTCCAAGGACTCCAAGGACTCCTCGTGGGGCTGGCGGGCCTGCTAGTGCTCAAGGGTCAGTCAAGTATGAGAATTCAGACTTGTATTCACCAGCTTCCACCCCGTCTACATGCAGACCCCTCAATTCTGTTGAACCTGCAACTGTTCCTTCCATCCCTGAAGCGCACAGTCTTTATGTCAACCTCATCCTTTCAGAATCAGTAATGAATTTGTTTAAAGACTGTAATTTTGATAGTTGCTGTATTTGCGTCTGCAACATGAATATCAAGGGTGCCGATGTTGGAGTTTACATTCCAGACCCAACCCAGGAAGCCCAGTATCGGTGTACCTGTGGCTTCAGTGCTGTCATGAACAGAAAATTTGGAAATAATTCAGGATTATTTCTTGAAGATGAACTTGACATCATAGGACGAAACACAGACTGTGGCAAAGAAGCAGAAAAACGTTTTGAAGCTCTCAGGGCTTCCTCTGTGGAAAATGTTAATGGAGGCCTAAAGGAATCTGAAAAGGTGCCTGATGAATTAATATTACTGCTACAAGATCAATGCACTAATTTATTTTCACCCTTTGGAGCAGCAGACCAAGATCCTTTTCCCAAAGTTGGTATAAGTAGCAATTGGGTGCGTGTTGAGGAGCGGGACTGTTGTAGTGACTGCTGTCTCGCGTTAGAGCATGGGCGACAGTTCATGGATAATATGTCAGGAGGAAAAGTTGATGAAGCACTTGTCAGAAGCTCATGCTTACACCCGTGGGCCAAGCAAAATGGTAAGTCTGTGAAAGGAATACTTCTTCAGGAATTTGACTTTGGCTTTTTTTTCCTGTTGTGGGGGTGAATTATCAGAAGCATGTAGGCCAGATAGGGTTGCTGAAGTTTGGACTTAACCCTCAGTTAAAGTCAGCTACATGCTGCATGTGGTGGCTCATGCCTTTAATCTCAGCAGAGGCAGGCAGATCTCTGTGAGTTGTAAGTCAGCCTTGTCTACATATGGAATTTCAGGATTGCCAAGACTGTATGAGACCCTGTCTCAGAAAAACAAACAAACAAACAAACAAACAAACAAACAAACAAACCAACAAGACTGTTAACCTAAAGTGAGGCTTAATAGCTGTTTAGATGAGTTTCAGCAATAAAAATGTTACTGTACATCTTTAATTATATACTTTCATAGAAATGTAAAAGGCATGTTGCCTGTTAGTAGGCAAAGAATTAGTGATTGTTTGATTCAGCCATCTGATTTGTCTTTTGAGGTACCTGCACTCTACTATCGAGCTGTGCCTGGGCTGTCTCATTAAATGCTTATAGAGCACCTTGTTTATGCTCAGTACTGATTCATGCTCACTGTTGAACAGTCTCAGCAGTCTTCGGCTTTGAATTTTTATTTGATTGACTTGTTTTTCCTTGTACATGTGGGTGCATGATTGCATGTGTGTGTGGAGTTCAGATACATAGAAGGATAGCCTTCTGTGTTATTCCTCAGAAGCCATCACCCTTGTATGCCCCACATCCGGTGGATCAGGATTTTCATTCGCAGGGCACTGACTGGCTAGGTTAGATCCCTTGTCCTTTTGAGCCTATGATTTAGTGGAGGGGACAGTTAAATAACAACAGAAAATACATACTTGCATTACATACCAGTTACAAGTATGTAGAAGAGAAAGCAGGGCAAAAAGCATGTTTGCCTTGGAGGAACCTTATGTGCTGTTTTAGAAATATAGTTTGAGATGTTAGGGGGAAGGAACATTTCTAGAAAGGCCTACTTAAGGCAGGAAAAGTGAGCAGAGTAGTTTAACTGGGGGAAGAATGTTAGTAGACAGTGTAGCTCTAAGTCCTTGAGGACATAGTTCCCTTGGTAAGTTTTAGAAACGTAGGTAGTAAGTATGTTGAGTGATGCTCAGATTGATACACGGTGAAGTGTAAGAGGTGTCCCAAACACTTATTTAATTTGTGTGTGAGCACTTCTATATTTGGGTGCACATGTGTGCTTTGGAAAATGTGTAGAGGTCAGAGGACACTTTGAGGGGGTTGGTTCTTTCTTCATATCGTGTGGGTTCAAGGATTGAAGTCAGGTTGTGAGGCTTGGCAGCAGGTCCTTTTTACCCAGGTTCTGTGTGGGTTTTTAGGCCATCCCTTCAGCATTTATTTGAAATGCCTTGGGAATGATTCTTAATTAGAAAGTAACACTACTCTGTCTTTTTATTTAAAAAAAAAAAATCACTGACTATTCCATTAAAAATTCTCCTGGGATGGGAAGTGAGTGAAGATGAGTGTAGAAGCAGTAACTTTCGGTAGAAAAGAGTCAAGTCAGTGAAGATGGCAGCTTGGGAAAGACTGTAAGCCTTAGAAGTAGTAGTAGTAGGTTCTAGATTAGATGGAGATGTAGACCTACAGAGTGCACTGACCCACTTAAGAAAAGATGAAGCATTAAGCATGGTTTGTGCGAATGCCAGTACTGCGGAGAAAGGAAATAGGGCAGGCACACACTTGGAGGTTAACATTCAGAAGACTGGGGGCTCTGGAAGGGAAACATCTTTTGTTTGTGGGTTATCAGTATTAAATACTATGGAAAGCCAGGTGTGGTGTACATCTGTAATACCAGCACTGGGAAAGTGTAGGAAAGCATCAAAAATTCAAGATGATCTTTTGGCTACATAGTAAGTTCAAGGCCACCCTGGAATATATGAGGCCCTTTCTTTTCAAAGGCTGGAGCTGGATGGGAAGTTTTGAGGGGAAAAGAGGATCAGGAAGGAATCTGAGAAGGAGCAATGAAGTGACTGCTCATGTATTTGCAGTCACTACTCATTTGAGAGAGTATTTGAAGGAGAGTGATTATATGTATAAATAATGGCTTCATAAAGGTACAGTGTGACAAGACCACTGGATGTGACCCCATGAAGGTAATTAGAGACCTCGATAATCCTGGTCAAGAGTGAGTGTGAGGAAATGAGAAACAAACTTGAAATTTGAAAGACTTGGTATAAATGTTAGGGTTATGTTAACCCTATTTATGTTAGGGTTAGCATATAATAATTTTATCTATCATCTATCTTTCTATCTATCTATCTATCTATCTATCTACACACATACACACATATGTACACACATTTGTACATGGAAAGTGATTCTATCTAAATCAAAAAATTTAAATTGACAATAATTTCATAATTAAGTGTGGTATTTTGCTATTTGTATATATGATAGCTTATCATTTTTTTGTAGTGACACAATCTTTTAGCATTTTAAAAATACACACTACAGTAATACTAGCTGTGCTCATCATGTTACTATGTAGACCTCTAGAACATAATCTTCCTACCTAACTGGAAACCAACTCCCTCTCTTCAGTCTAACCTTCTTCTGTGGGAAGAATTACCATGGAACAAAAGGTACCTTTGTAGGAGCAAAGTCATTAAATATGTGAAGGATAATAGAATACATTCCAAGTAGAAGTGTGTATAGACCTTTATATAGGAACATGTCCATTGTAGTAAGAAGAAAAGATGGTATTCCTTTGGACAAGAAGACTGAAAGAAATTATTAGAGATTTCTTTTATAGTCGTAGGTCAGAACAGTAGGAGACACTGACAGAGTCATTTGGTGCTGATGTCTTAATTCACACATTAGTAGGTTTACGCAGTACCACTTTGTTAGAAATGCACATTTGCAGATTTTCCCATGGTCTTCTAAAGCAAACTCTGGAGATAGGAATCAGTTTTGTCACCCATTACTAATGTTGTCTTAGAAAAAGTAATATATTATCTTTATTTCTTTATCTGTAGACTGTGTGTGTGTGTGTGTGTGTGTGTGTGTGTGTGTGTGAGAGAGAGAGAGAGAGAGAATATGAATGTGTTGAACTTTTATTTATTCCCCTGATGTAGTCTCTAAAGCTTCTTGCCTATGTCTACTAACCTAGGCCAAGTCCTAGAGGTGTCTAGTCTCCATACAATCTTATTTAGGCCTAGAATGTTTTCATTTGCACATAAAACTCAGGGTTCTGGTTATTTCTCGAAATTTACACATGTATGAAAGGAGCAGGGAATAGAACAAGAGGCATTTAATAGACTGTGAGGAAGTGCAATACTTCTTGGGCATGGTGGTGCATATTTTTAATCCCAGCACTCAGGAGGCAGAGACAGGTAGATCTCTGAGTTTCAGGACAGCTAGTACTTTATAGTGAGATTCTGTCTCAACAAAAACACTTTTTTTTGGCAATGAGACCAAAGCTCATAATTATTTTCATCATGATATTAAAAATAATTTGTGCAATAAAGCAAGAGGACCACACATGGGCTCATTATTATTTCTGACAATATCATGATTCACCTAATTCATCATACTACAGGGAAGAGCCAGTTAAAGCCAAATCAGTGAGTGCTTGGCACATAACACCTCCAGTGCTACTCACTCACAGCAGCAAATAGTTTCAGGGCACTCTTTCCTGTTAGTTTATTGGGATTACCTCTTTGCCAGATAAACAAGTTTTACTTGGTCCACATTTGCACTCTGATGAAAGTGTACCACTTTTGAGTCTGTAGTATATATCTCTACAGAATCGGGCCCTGTGCCGTAGGGCCTGTGTATTGTGCCGTCTGCCTTGGATACCTTCTCCCTCAGATTTAACCTGGGTTCGTTCTTGTCTCCTTTAACTCTTGTTAGATGTTATGTTCTGCATATTTCTTTCTCATGCTTGCAGTAGAATTTGTTGATTGATCTCTTATCCTTTAAGTATACCCCATGCAAGTTCTGTGTAAGGGTATCCATATCTCCAACAATGAGAATAGTTGAATATGAATATTTATTCAAATTAATTTAAAAGTCTTATGAAGTAGGTTGAGAATGTAGTTTGGGGCAGAGCAGTTGACTGACATATGTTGTCCTGGATTTAATCCTTATTACTGCAGAAGAGGACAAAAAAAAATCTATAAAATAGTTTGTATATTTAATTGCAACTTATTGTTCAAGATAAAAAAAATTGCTCCTAATTTTCCCATTTTCACTGTCCCAGCACCTCCCAATCACATAAGAAAAACTTTTCTAAACATACCATATGATTCATCTATATAAAATACACAGCCAAAAATTTAGTATTTACAGTTGTAACCATTTGTACAAACAATTTTGGAACATTTGTGTCACTCCAAAAGTAATAACCCATACTTAGTAGTTATTTGCTATTTTTACCAATCCCTTTCTAGTAGCTATAACTAACCATTAATTAGCTTAGTTAGGGTTCTGTCTGTATAGATGGGAATTTGGGGGCATCACATTGAATTGTACAATATCTGGCCTTCTGTGGCTTCCTTTAAAATTTATTTTTATTTTTATTTTATGTTCATTGGTGTTTTGCCCTCATATATGTCCATACGAGGGTGTTGAGTTCTCTGGAACTGGAGTTACAGACAGTTGTCAGCTGCCATGTGGGTGTTGGGAATAGAACCTGGGTTCTCTGGAAAAGCAGCCAGTGCTCTTAATTCATGAGCCATGCCTTCAACCCAACTTTTCCCTTCCGTCCAGAATTGTTTTCAGAGTTCCTAATCATATACTTTAATGACACAGTATTCCATTGTCATATAGTGGTATACCATTTTCAAAATCTTCAAATTGGACATTTGAATTGAATGCACTTTGGCTTCTGTGCACACGTGTGTACGATTTTATGTATGCTTGTGTTTCCATCATATTTAGATAGATTTCCTGGGTCATGGAACTAATGTTTTTCAAAGCATCAGCACTATTCTAAATTCTAACATTAGATGGTTCCACTTTCTCCAAAACCACACCAATACTTGCAATCTATTTTTTATTGAAGACATCCTGGCAGTTATGAAGGGTTTTTTTGCGGTTTGTCTTTGAATTCCTCTAATACTGAATGATGTTGTGTCTTTTCATAGATAGCATTTGTGTATCTTAGGAGAAATGCTTCTTAAGATCTGTGCTTTACTGGGGAGTGGGACTGAAGAGTTGAGTGTGAAGAGGAGGCATCTCGTCCTGCAGCCCCACCTGGGGTTTGTGAGCCTTCTGTTTCACCAGTTTTAAAATTTGACTTTTTGTTTTTTTAAAACTCCGTATTTCGTTCTTGTTTTTTAAATTATTGATCTGTAAGAATTCTTTATGAACTGTGGATGAAAATCCTTTATTAGTTTGTGGTTTGAAAATATTTTCACAGCCAGCCAGGGTGGTGCATGCCTTCAATCCCAGAACTTGGGAGGCAGAGGCAGAAGCAGGTACAGCTTACTCTTCAGATCAGGCTGGCCTCAGACTCAGAGATCCCACTTGCTTCTGCCTGCCCACCAGCGCCCCCTTTCCTTTTTCTCTCAATCAATCTGTCTGTCTGAATTCAGGGATTATAGATATGTACCACTACATCTTACTTCTGAAAGGTTTTATATAGTTTTCTGTGTATGCAAATGTTTAGATTTCTTTATAATGAACAGTTAAAATACCTCTGGTGTATTTCTTTTTAACTCTAAAGTTTGTGTCACCAAAAAGCAATTATTACTCACTGTTTTTAATGATTGTAGATGCGAATGTGCAGTGTTCACAGGATATACTTCGGATGCTCCTTTCTCTTCAGCCAGTTCTTCAAGATGCTATTCAGAAAAAAAGAACAGTGAGGCCTTGGGGGGTTCAAGGTCCTCTCACATGGCAACAATTTCATAAAATGGCTGGCCGAGGCTCTTATGGTAAGTTGTATAATTGTACTAGATAATGACTGGTGTAAGTCTGTTTTCAGGTATGTGCCCAACTTGAATAAGTACATTAATTCTTAAATATTTTAGGATACTGTGGCCCAGTTCTAATTCTAGCCCACCTTTCTGCATTTGTAGCATTTAGTTTTCCTGGGTTCTTTAATCTCACATCAGTATGAGTAGCTGCACTGTCTGTATGACAGTATGATTTTATCTGAAGGAAGGGGGTGATGGTTTTTGTAAAATCCCCAAATGACTTCAGTTCTAAATTGAATGAGCTGAAAGATTGCAGTCAAATAATAGAGGCTAATACTTTTTTAAAAACATAAGATTTTCCACATAGTAAGTTTGGGCAAAAATAGAAACTTGCAGGTATGACAAGCAGTCAGTGAACACTTAGTATGTGTATTGACTTGTGCTCACGTGTAAGGAGGAGACTCTCAGATGGTTGAAATACTGTTTCTGAGTAGCACTTAAGTGTTTTTGCATCATAGCTGGTTGTGTTTTGTATAGTATTGGGATTGGATTGGACCAGTGCCTCACTCACAATAGGCAACTACCAAACCATACTCCCAGCTCTGAAATAATAGCTTTTAGCATTAAAACTTCTCTGTGGTTTCATAATGCATTGTATACAGTAGTAGATTCCTTATATTTTTTGTTTTATTAGTGGCTGAATGATTTAAATGTCATATAAATTGATAATCTATGAAAAGTCCAAGTTATTGATACTTTTTAGTATAAACTTTACATTTTCCTGAAAACCAGAAGAGATTTATGTCTGCACCTGATTTTGAAGATTATTTCTGTATGTATTTTACCAATATATTATCTATAGACATATAAAGTATTTCCATCATTATCC
Source organism: Apodemus agrarius (assembly GCA_964023405.1). Taxonomy (NCBI): domain Eukaryota; kingdom Metazoa; phylum Chordata; class Mammalia; order Rodentia; family Muridae; genus Apodemus; species Apodemus agrarius. The sequence continues at coordinate 72,424,303 of OZ030015.1, read as the reverse complement.
ATCATTCTATCCATATTCCATCATTCCAACTACTTTCAGTGATTTGTTTGCTTGACTTAAATCATATGTGTAGTTTAAAATTTATATTGCTAAATTATACCCAGCAGTTTCAATTTAAACTCAATCAGATAAATATGTGCTATCTTAGACTTGCCATAGATTATCAGGCTGAGAGTGGATTTCCTGAATTCAGATTCCTACTGTGACTTCTTTTATGATGCTGGATAAATTGTTTACCTTTCCCATCCTGTTCCTTATGTTTAAAATGAGTTTAATAACAGTGCCTGGCAATATAGTGTTTGTGAAAATTAGTATAGACAGTACTAGAATGTAGTGCTGCAATTATTTTTTAGTATTCAGGTTACTTTCTTTTATGAAATCAAACATACTTTTTTTTTGTCTTTGTTCATGTGCTTTACTCATTTTAAAATAAGGTAATTTGTCCTTTTTTCCCCTAGTACTATATTGTGGTACGAACATTTAACCTGAGATCTACTCTTTTAATTCAGTTTTAAGTAAAAAATATAGTATTGTTGATTTTTGTATAAAGTACAGTATATCTGATGATTTTCTCATAGATTTATTATTTCTTTTTTTTATGGTAAATTTAACTCCATCATATCAATTATAAATTTGTTTACTATTAACTTAAGTCAGTTCATGCCAGATGTGGTGAACTCATGTTAAATTTGAGCATTTAACAGGCTGAGGAAAGCAGGATTGTTACAAGTTCAAGACCAGACTGGGCTGTAGAACAAAAGCCCATCTCAAATATTGTAGCAGTCAATATTTTAAAGTGACCACTTGAGGATATATTTAATTCTGAAAACATGTCATTGCATGCTTGTCATGTTTCCTTTTTTAATATTTTGCATATCATCTTTGGAGATAAAGAGGACGGCATGCATTGGCTTCTCTCTGACTGCCTTCCCTGTTTATTACTCAGGAACTGATGAATCTCCGGAACCACTGCCGATTCCCACGTTTTTGTTGGGTTATGATTACGATTTTCTGGTGCTTTCTCCATTTGCTCTCCCTTACTGGGAGAAACTTATGCTGGAACCTTATGGATCTCAAAGAGATATAGCCTATGTTGTACTCTGTCCAGAGAATGAAGCCTTGTTAAATGGAGCCAGAAGCTTTTTTAGGGATCTCACTGCAATATACGAGGTAGGTTTTTTATAGTTTATACTTTGTTTAAAATATACTGGGAGATTCTGCTGGTTGATGAAGAATGCTAATGTTGATAGTGGTCTTAGTAATGAATCATATTCTTGGATATTTTTGCTAGTCTTTGTTAGGTATGTGTGCCATGGGTCACAGTGGAAACATGGTATTAGAGGGATATATCAAGGGAATAAATGTGTTCCATTTAAAGTAACTTTTGGTATGTTGGGTGCATGCCTATAACTCATATGTGTTTGGGTAGCTGAAACAGGAGAGTCTGTGGATTACACTGTGAGACTATGTCTTGGAAAAAAGAAAGTCTTACTAGGGGTGGTGGTGTATGTTTGTAATCCCAACATTTGAGAGGTTGAGAAATTCATCCTTCAGCTACATAACAAATTTGAGGCTGGCTTGGGTTACCTGAGACCCTGTGTCCACAAAAAAAAAAAAAAAAAAAAAAAAAAAAAGGCAGCTGGAAAGTTCTAAGGGAAAACAACTAGTGTCTTTATAGTTACCCGTACTATTTTCACTCAGTTGTTAATTATAAGTGATAAGGCTTGTTTTAAATGGGTCAAGTGCTTGGATTTTATAATCTGTATGCAAATAGTACAGCAAATTCACCGATTCTGCCTTTTGTATATATATTTTAGTCCTGTCGATTGGGCCAACACAGACCTATCTCTCGACTTTTGACGGATGGGATCATGAAAGTGGGAGCTACTGCATCAAAGAAACTTTCAGGAAAGTTTGTAACAGAATGGTTTTCTCAGGCGGCAGATGGTAACAACGAAGCATTTGCTAAATTGAAGCTGTATGCACAAGTCTGCAGATATGAATTAGGTATTATATTTGTATTCATCCTACAAGAGCAATGTGAGCAGTATGGGTGCTTTACCATCTAATTCTGTAAATAAAATCTTCGTGTCATGTAGCCATTTCCATGTTTTCAATACTGTTTCTGCCTGCTTTTGTCCTGCAAAGTCAGAACTGAGTAGATGTGGCAAAGGCTGTGGTTTCAAACTTAAGCATCCACTGTCTGACTGTCCATGGAACGTCTGCTAGCTCCATATATGAGCTGCTATCAAGTAGTCACTATTGGTCCCAAAATAGTCTCTGCTGCTTCTGTGGAGTCTGATGTTTCCTACCATTGATCCCAGCATTCCGGAGGCAGAGTCAGGATCTCTGTGAGTTTGAGGCCAGTGTGGCCTACAGAGCAAGTTCCAGGACAGCAGGGCTACACACATAGTAAGACTCTGTCTTTAAAAATAATTTTTTTGATAATTTGCATACAAATAATTTATAAGTAACCTGCAACACCAAAAATAGTTTTACTGTAGCTTAGGGTATGGCTGTTATTTAAATATTTTTTGTTCTACTCTTAAATTTCAGTGAACTTCCTTTACACTTAATCCAAAGAGATGCAATACCAATTTACTGAATCTAATTAGACATTTCTGAAAATTGAGCCTCATGGTAATATTCCTCCATTTTGTATTTTAATTGGCTATTGATCTAGACAGTATTTCTTCAACTTGTGATTTAACAATAGTTGTGAAGTTTGATGAAAAATTGCTACATACTGGTACACATTTGTTGATGTATTCTAATTTGTTGATGTATTCTTACACTTATTGCTTGTGTGGGAATATATGCCACTGTGAACCAGTGGAAATCAGGACTACTTGGCAAGGTTGGTTTTCTCTTTCCGCCTTGTTGTTTCTGGGAATCAACTTAATCACTGAGCCATCTTGTCAGCTTTTGTTTACATTTAATTTTGTCCAGGAAATAGAATTTTCTTACATTTTCATACTATTTAAAATTTGAAAGAAAATATGGGTTTATTTTTATAGTTCAATTTTAAACTTTCTTTTGTTTTCTTTTTTTTTTTAAAGTTTCTGGGAGTTAATAGAAAGTTAGTTCATACTGCACTGTTAGTAAAGCATAAAGCAATTAAGGGAAGATAATTGCCATAGAAGTCTCAGCTTCATTGTTATTTCTGTAGTAGAAGAAAAATAAGTCAGTGAAATCAAGAATTAAATTCCCGTTTTTGTTCTTTAGGTCCATATCTTGCTTCTCAGCCGTTGGACAGCTCTCTGCTCTCCCAGCCAAATTTAGTTGCCCCTCCAAATCAATCTTTGGTTACTGCACCTCAGATGACAAATACTGGAAACGCTAATGCTCCATCTGCCTCCTTAGCATCTGCGGCAAGTAGCACTATGACAATGACTTCAGGTGTTGCCATATCTACTTCAGTTGCCACAGCTAATTCAACTTTGACCACAACTTCATCTTCATCATCTTCCAGTATGAGTAGTGGAGTATCATCAAATAAACTGCCTTCATTTCCACCCTTTGGCAGTATGAACACTAGTGGTACAGGATCCATGTCTGCACAAGCAAGTACGGTTCAGAGTGGCCAGCTAGGAGGGCAGCAGCCATCATCTCTGCAGGCAGCAGGAATACCAGGGGAGTCGGCCTCTCTTCCCGCTCAGCCACATCCTGATGTGTCTGAAAGGTACCGTTAAACATTAGGATTCTTGGGGTTGAAAGAGTGTTAAGTAGTAAGTAGTGTATGTGTTTAGTATGCTTGAAACCTTATGTATAATGAATGCATAAATATAAACATTAAGTTTGTGGAAATACAGCGTCTATGGTCTTTTTATCTGAGTAAACAGTGGTAATAAGTATAAAGTACTTCTTGATATTATTGTGGAATTTAGTTTAATCATGTTAATTATTTCACATATAAAATTATAGTAAAGATTGTTTTATTTGTAGTATGGAAGCAATACAACATGGTGCACAACAATTGCGTAACTGGTAATGGATCACATTGTTTTTATATAACAGTCCTGGGGAAATTTCCTTATGTTATGGTTTAGACAGTCTGATGCTCATTGTTTCTCTAGAATGCAGTTGTTCCCAAAGTCACACTCAATAAATATGGGTAAAAGTAAACTATCACCCAAACAGAAAACCTGGCTTCTTTCTGGAGTAGCTCTTTTTCTAGGCAGGCTCGTGAGCATGGCCAGTTGACTGAGATGCCTGTCAGAAGACCTTTAGTCTCTTACTGTTAGGCTGTTTGAGAAGTCTATTCTTACTTCTAAAAGTACAAAGCTTCTTATTTGAAGGGATTTCATATGGTGTGAAATGTAAGTATCCTGATTTCCAGAGACATTTTCTGATGCCTTGCACCAATAAAAGAGGGATGTAAGGATTTGCTTTGGTGCTGTACCAGGCAGACATAATACAACTTTGTTCTATTTCTACCTCTATTTTTAGCACAATGGATCGGGATAAAGTGGGGATTCCCACAGATGGTGATTCACATGCAATTACCTACCCACCTGCAATTGTTGTTTATATAATTGATCCTTTTACATATGAAAATAAAGATGAGAGCACTAACTCTTCTAATGTATGGACTTTGGGGCTCCTTCGATGCTTCTTGGAAATGGTCCAGACTCTTCCTCCTCATATTAAGAGTACTATTTCTGTACAGGTAAGGATTTGATGTTTCAGAGTTGTTTTTCTGTATTCAAAATAATTTTGTTAAAAGACAGGTTGTATTGATTTTACTTAAATATATAGTAGGGATTTTAAGAGAGTTTATAAAAGATAAACTTTATAGTTCTGGGGACTGATTAGGTGGCTTAGCAGTGAAGTGCTTGCTGCTCTTCCAGAGGACCCAAGTTTAGTTCTTTCTACTCACATCTGGTGGCTCACAGCTGTCTGTAATATCAGCAACAGGGGATCTGTTCTGTGGGTACTGTCATATATATGGAATACCCACATAGAATCAGACAGACAGACAGATACTGATTGTCATTCTGTAATAATGAGAAATAAAATTATTTTGGCTGTAGATGATGTCTTTTTAATTCCAGGAAGCTGAGGCAGTAGGATCAGAAGTTGCAGGCCAGCATCAGTACATAGTTCTAGGCTAGCCTGGGCTATGTAATAAGACATTTGTTTGTTAACCCCCTAATTCCCTCAAAGATTATATTGATTGAGTATATTGCTTTTCCTGTGTTACTTGTAATTGTAAGCACAGTTATAAAGTAGAGCCGAAATAGGAAAATAATGCCTATATTTTATGTGTTAATTTTAATTGAGACAGGTTCACAGTAAAAGTAGAAGAACGTTAAAGAAATTTTGATTTCCTTAATTTGTAGATTATAATAGGCCTTGGGGAGCTATATTTAAATAGTATAACTGTTATGAATAGAAAATTTAAAAGATTTTTAGATGGTCCTTTAGTTTAGGGCCCATATATATAAAAACTACGTAACAGAGGCAGGCAGGTAAGATGGCACAGTGGTTAAGAGCACTGCCTGCTTTTCAGAAGACTCGTATTCAGTTGCTAGCATTCATAAGGCATCTGATAGTCATAAAATTCTAGGCATAAAACTCTAGTCCTAGTGGATCCCAGTGCTCTCTCTAGGCTCCACAGGTAATAATGTATAAATGTATGTACATATATGCAGGGAGAACACTCATGCACATACCATACACATTAAAAACACTTTGTGATAGAAACAGTATCTTTCCATTAGATGTTGCTAAAGTTTGTTTGAAGGGATTTCTCTTACTATTGCAAGTTACTCTGTTAATGTTTGTAATACTCACCTTTCTCTTTAGATTGTTCCTTGTCAGTACCTGTTACAACCTGTGAAACACGACGACAGACAAATCTACTCCCAGCATTTAAAATCTTTGGCTTTTTCCGTGTTTACCCAGTGTCGGAGACCACTTCCAACATCAACCAATGTAAAAACACTGACTGGGTTTGGTCCAGGCTTAGCTATGGAAACTGCTCTTAAAAGTCCTGATGTAAGTGTTATTCTTGTTTCCCATGAGTGAAGCTGTCAAGTGACTTACACTTTAAAATCTTATATAAAACGAAATGGCTGGGCAGTGGTGGTATGGTCCTTTAATACCAGCACTCTGGGAGGCAGAGGCAGACAAATCTCTGAGTTCAAGGCCATTCTGGTGTACAGAGCAAGTTAAGGACAGCCAAGGCTATACCAAGAAACCTGTCTCAAAAAGCCAAAAACCAATACAAACCAAAACAAAATTTTGTTTTAGTTTAATTTCCAGTTATAATTGGTAAATTGTTAAATAAATAATAGTTAAATTTTCTTAAGATTGCATAGTTCTATAGTAATTTCATGTTTTATTTTACAGAGACCAGAGTGTATTCGACTTTATACACCACCTTTTATTCTGGCTCCTGTGAAGGACAAACAAACAGAGCTAGGAGAGACCTTTGGAGAAGCTGGACAGAAATACAATGTTCTTTTTGTGGGCTACTGTTTATCACATGATCAAAGGTGGATTCTTGCATCTTGCACAGATCTATATGGAGAACTTCTAGAAACATGTATCATTAACATCGATGTTCCAAATAGGTACTTATTTCCTTAAACATGGTTATCCCAATTTAGAATGTTATTACATGTCCACATGCACAAATACACGGTTTCATATTAAGTAAATAACCATTTGAAGTTTATATATTATGATATTAATTGTTGAGGTTCTGTGTATACTTTTATCTACATTTTTAGTTACTGCTTATAATGTATAATTTAGATAAATGAAAAACAATTTTGGACAGGCACATGTCTTTAATCTCAGTTCTTGGAAGGTGGAGACAAGTGAGTCCCTGAGTTCAAGGCCAGCCAGGACTACAGTAAGATGACCTCTCACAAACAAATGCTCCCTCTCCTTGTTTATCTGTTACATAGATAAAAAAGATTAAGGTCCTTAACTTTTATGTTATAATGTTTGTGACAGCAATTTTGGATGAAGAATTTGAAACTTTAGGGCCTGGCAGTTGAGTATTTTTTGTTCATCTTCTAGAGTGCTAGATTTGTTTCTTGACATCCACACCTGGTAGCTCACAACTCCTGCTAGCCCTGGCTTCTGGTGGACATAGGCACCTGCACTCATGTCTTCACTTACCCCTCCTCCTGATACATATAATTAAAGAATAATGTAAGTCAAATACAATTTTTAATAAAGCATTAACTTAGAAAGCCCTTCAGCTCATAAAAGTGGATCTTCCAAGCTGAGAATGGAGGTGTGCACTTTTAATTTTCAGTATTTTGGAGGCCTAGGTAGGCGGATCACTGAGTTCCAGGATAGCCAGGGCTATAAAAAGAAAACCCAAAATATAAATACATACTTAACGGCTTGTAGCATAAATTCTACAATAATGAACTATCCTACCTACCTAACATACCTATCTGAGAGAATACAGGCATTATTTTCCTGTTTAGGTTCTACTTTATAACTGTTTACAAAGTAACACAGGAGAAACAATATACTTAATATAACTTGGGGTGGGGGAGAGTGGGGGAGAGGTCATCAACTACCCTCTTTCCCTCTCTCCTTCCCTCCCTCTCTCCTTCCTCCCCCCTTTCTCTTTTATTTATTTTTTTGTTTTCCTCTTTCTTTTTTTTTTTTTTAATTTATTGAAAAAGGAAGTAGAGGGAAGTAAAAACACTTTATGATAAAATTAAAGATTTACATGGAAAATATTTCAGATAAACACATTAAAATTGACAATTTTCATAGAAAATTAAGGAGTAAAGTGGTAGACATGTAAAACATTGCTAAATTAATTGAAATATGGGATAGAAATATTTTTATGATAGAATTGAAGATTTACGTGGAAAATATATCTCATAAAAATTGTAGAAAAATGTAGAAAAACATGTTAGAACTGAAGATTATCATGAAAATTTTTATATAGATATAATAATGGTAGGAATAAAAGTATTCCTAATTTGTTTAAAAGTAGAATTATAAACATTTTCTGATAAACTTGAAGATTTACATGGAAAATATTTCTGATAAAATTGTAGAAATATATAGAAAAACATGTTAAAATTAAAGATTATCATGGAAATTATATAGATATATAGATATATAGATATAATATAATGATAGGCTTAAAGATAATTCTAAGTTGATTGAAGCTGTGGAATTATAAACATTTTCATATAACATTGAAGATTTACATGGAAAATATTTCTGGTAAAATTCAAGAAATAAATAGACAAACACATTAAAATTGACTATTTCATGGAAAATTTTACAGAAAGAATCGTTGATGTAAAAGCTCTAAATTAATTGAAGGTGGAATTAGAAACATTTGTGATAAAATCAAAGATTTACATGGAAAACATTTCTGATAAAATAGAGGAAGTATATAGAAAGACATTAAAATTGAAGATTATTATGAAAAATAATGCAGGTAAAATGGTAGACATAAAAGAAATTACTAAATTAATTAAAAGGGGAGTTGCAAACATTTTCTGATAAAATTGAAGATTTACATGAGAAATATTTTGTTAGTCTAAGTCTATGTCTCTTTATGGGGCAGTTGAGTCCATTGTTGTTAGGAGATATTAGGGAATAGTGATTGTTGTTTCCTGTTATTTTTGATGTTATTTTTATGTTTGTGTGAGTATCTTCTTTTGGGTTTGTTGGAAGAAGATTACTTTCTTGCTTTTTCTAGGGTGCAGCTTCCCTCCTTGTGTTGGCATTTTCCATCAATTATCCTTTGTAGGGCTGGATTTGTGGACAGATATTGTGTAAATTTGGTTTTATCATGGAATATCTTGGTTTCTCCGTCTATGATGTTTGAGAGTTTTGCTGGGTATAGTAGCCTGGGCTGGCATTTGTGTTCTCTTAGGGGCTATATGAGGTGTGGCCATGATCTTCTAGTTTTTATCGTCTCTGGTGAGAAGTCTGGTGTGATTCTGACAGGTCTGCCTTTATAAGTTACTTGCCCTTTTTTTCTTACTGCTTTTAATATTCTTTCTTTGTTTAGTGAATTTGGTGTTTTGATTACTATGTCCCGGAGGATTTTCTGTTGTGGTCCAGTCTGTTTGGAGTTCTGAAGACTTCTTGTATGTTCGTGGGCATCTCTTTCTCTAGGTTAGGGAAGTTTTCTTCCACAATTTTGTTGAAGATATTTACTTGCTCTCATCTATACCTATAATCCTTAGGTTTGGTCTTCTCATTGTGTCTTGGAGTTCCTGGATGTTTTCAGTTTTATGCATTTTGCATTTTCTTTGACTATTTAGTCAATGTTTTCTATGGTATATTGAGCACCTGAGGTTCTTTCTTCTATCTCTTGTATTCTGTTGTTGATGCTCACATCTATGACTCCTGAATTCTTTCCAAGGTTTTCTATCTCCAGAGATGCCTCACTTTGTGATTTCTTTATTGTTTCTACTTCCACTTTTAGATCCTGGATGGTTTTCAGTTCCTTCACTTGATTGTGTTTTCCTATAATTCTTTAAGGGATTTTTGTGTTTCTTCTTTCAGGGCTTCTGCCTGTTGACCTATGATCGCCTGTATTTCTTTAAGGGATTTTTGTGTTTCCTCTTTAACGGCTTTTACCTGCTGAGCGATGTTCTGTCTCTGTCTCTGTCTCTGTCTCTGTCTCTGTCTCTGTCTCTGTCTCTGTCTCTGTCTCTCTCTCTCTCTCTCTCTCTCTCTCTCTGTTTTTCGAGTCAGGGTTTCTCTGTATAGTCCTTGGCTGTCCTGGAACTCACTCTGTGGACCAGGCTGGCCTCGAACTTAGAAATCTGCCTGACTCTGCCTCCCAAGTGCTGGGATTAAAGGCGTGTGCCACCACCGCCCGGCTCCTGTATTTCTTTAAGGGAGTTACTTAAGTCTTTCTCTAATTCAACTCTTGCTTTCCCGGTGTGTTGGGGTATCCGGGACTTGATGTGGTGGGAGAACTGGGTTCTGATGTTGCCATGTGGCCTTGGTTTCTGTTGGTCGGGTTCTTGTGCTTGCCTTTCGCCATCTGGTGCTAGTTGGTATTCTTATCTCTGGCTGGAGTTTCTTCCCCCTGTATTCTTACTCCTTTGAACTCAAAAGTGAAAGCCCTGCTGGGAGATCTCTCTCTTTTTGCCGGCTTTGCACAGAAAACTGTGGAGCTTCCCAGCTCCCCGGTGCAAATGGCAGCAGGCGGGAAGACTTCCATCCCAGCTGCTCCACTGATCTTAGGCCTTGTGTGCTCCTAGCTGGTCACTTCAGAGAGAAGGTGGAGATCTTATCTCTGCGCTCAAAAGTGAAAACCTGCTGGGAGATCCCTCCCTCCTGGCAGGCTATGCAGAGAAGGCTGTGGAGTCTCCCTGCTCTCTGGCTCCAGGTGCAAATGGCAGCAGGAAGACTTCCATCCCAGCTGCTCCACTGATCACAGAAGGCTGTGGAGTCTCCCCTGGTGCCTTTGTATTTTTTTTTTTTTTGACAGACAGGGCCAGTATTACTGCCCTGGCTATCTTGGAACTACCTTTGTCAACCAGACAGAGTTCTGCCAGTCTCTGCCTCTGCTCAGATTAAAGGAGTAAAAGTTTTTGCTGGAATAAACAGATATTATTTATGGTAAATTTAAGCTCTTAGTAGGTAAATGATGAAAAAATTCTATTAGGCTAAGTGTATATCAAACTATATTTTAAAAACTTCTTTATGGGTGTTTGTGGAAGTCAAAGGATAACCTTCAGTATCATTTTTCAGGAGCTTTCTATCCTTCCTCCTCTTTGACACAGTCTGTAGTCTGGACTTTGCCAAGTAGGACAGACTGACTGGTTAGTGAGGTCAAGGGGCTGAACTCTGCCTCTGTCTGCTCCTCCAGCTTGAGATTAAAGCTACACATTTTTTTTTCCTTAGGTTCTGAGGATTTAACTCAGGTCCTAATGCTTGCAAGGAAAACGTGTTAACTAATTAGCTATTTCTTCAGGCACATAATATATATTAAAACAAGAACCACAAAACAATCCATAAATTTCAGCCCAAATATGATATGTCTGTGCTTGCTCTAACTAAAGCTTAAGCAGTAGGATGAGTTATTTGAATTGAGGAATTTAAAACCAGCTAGCGCAAAATGTAAAGAGATTCCCTATCAAAAACTTACAACTTTGGGTGGTAAATATGTGTCGTTGGGATTTATTTTTGTAAAGGTTTGAGGTATTAAAATTAAGTCAAGAACAAGGAATTGGGGCAGAGCCCGTAATGCAGGTTCAGCGTCTCATGCACAAGCTCTGCTGCCTGTCTGTAAAGCAGAAAAAATAAAATCGACGGACCAGTTTGTCACACATTTGAGCCATCTTATAAAATTTCATCTTGTGTACTTTTTAAATATTTACAACCGTTTCACTCACTAGGGCCCGTCGGAAAAAGGGTTCTGCTAGAAGATTTGGTCTACAGAAACTGTGGGAATGGTGCTTAGGACTTGTTCAGATGAGCTCTTTACCATGGAGAGTTGTAATTGGTCGCCTGGGTAGGATTGGACACGGAGAGTTGAAAGGTGAATTGTGCTTTTATCTGTTTTTTTTTTTCTTTTTTAAACTTTTATATTGCTGTATGTTTGGTTCAGAGTACATTAAATAACATGATGAATAAAATGCTAAAAGGCCCAGCGACTTCTAGAGAATGCCGGTTTGCTGTTTAGTGTCCACCTAGTGCCTCACAACTGTTTGTAACTCAACCTTCAGGGGAGCTGATGCTTAGCTTCTGTAAGCACTGCACACATGTGGTATACAGGTATATATGCAGGCACAATTCTCAGGCTTAAAATGCTAAGGCTTGTTAGTAAAAGTTTTTGTTTTAAACAAAGAACCATATATACAATACATATAACTAATATCTATTATATGTATTAAATAATTATATAAGTTATATAATAAATATGAGTATATATAACAATTTTGTAAATATATAATCATAATTATACAATATATTTTATATATATATATATACACACACTTATACACTGACTTGATACTGAAGGTAAGGGGATAAAGGATGTCAAATATCATCAGGTATAAGAGTTATAACTTTATTTTGACCTCTATATTAGAAATACACTAAAAGTTGTAATGTATTTGTCTTTCATTGTGACCTTGAGTTAATCTCATAACAGAGCAGTAACTTTAAGTACTGTCCTCCCCTATTGATACCCACAGATTGGAGTTGTTTGCTGAGTCGTCGAAACTTGCAGTCTCTAAGCAAAAGGCTCAAAGACATGTGTAGGATGTGTGGCATATCTGCTGCAGACTCTCCGAGTATCCTTAGTGCTTGTTTGGTTGCAATGGAACCCCAAGGTTCTTTTGTTATCATGCCAGGTTAGTAATGTTCAGTGTATGTCAGATTTAATTATCATTGCACGTTTAACTTAAGTGTTACATAAAATTCTGCACTTACAAAAAGGAAAAATGCATTTCTCTTTAGATTCTGTGTCAACTGGTTCTGTTTTTGGAAGAAGTACCACTCTAAATATGCAGACGCCTCAGCTAAATACTCCACAAGATACATCCTGTACTCATATACTTGTGTTCCCTACTTCTGCTTCTGTGCAAGTAGCTTCAGCTACTTACACCACTGAAAATTTGGATTTAGCTTTCAATCCCAACAATGGTAAGTTAATTGAGCATTAAAATTTTTATTTTATTTGTTTTGAAATCATGGTCTTGCTATACAGCCCTGTTTGGCCTGGCACCTGCTATTTAGCTCAGGTTCAATCTTGAGCTTCCAGCAATCCTCCTGCTTTAGTCTAGAAGCACTGGGTTTATAGACACATATAACTGTTGCTGCTTTGCTTTGCTTTGCTTTGTTTTGTTTTGGAGTTGGTGTTGCCATGTTGTTCAGGCTGATATAGAACTCCCGTGCTCAAGCCATCCTCAGGCTTCAGTCGTGCATGTGGCTGGTGCTCCAGGCACACAGCCCTCTGCCTAGGCTCCAGGTTGTTTTCTTTTTTTTTTTTTTTTAATTTTTATTTTCTATATTCTATGTTTACATTCCAAAGGCTTTCCCCTTTCCCAGTTTTAGTGAGCTGAGTAGCATGTCCTGAAATTTACCTTAGTTTAAAAAAAAAGGTTGAAGATATAGTTAAGTATATTGAGATGGAGAATTTTATCATATATTATGCAGGTGGGACTTAAAAGCAGTAGTATGTCTTATAACAAGGAAGCAAAGAGAAAGCCCAGTATTTGCCCAATAGGAAAAAGGTGTTGGATGGAAGAAAAGGGTGCAGAGTCAAAGAGAAAGGCTGTGAGCCAGAGTGTACAGTTCAAGTTCCTGGAAAAGAAAAGGAAATAGATTATTAAGGCTTTTACTTCCCAAACATAAATGGAAACATGGGTTTTCTTATTCCAGTAAGTGCATGGTAATTTGTAAAGTGGCTCCAGGTAATGACTATACCATTGTATACTGTATCAGAATTGGTTTTTGATATGAATTCTGTAAATCTTATTTTGAGGAGTTATTGATCATATTTATGCTGTGCTTTTGAGCTTCATGTATTTCTCTCTTCATATGTCCACAGTTTTATCCCTGCCCCCCTTTTTTTGAGCCTTTCTACGGATTAAACCTAGGGCTTTTTGAATACTAGATAAGGTGTACCTACCACTGAGCTATATCCCTATCCCTTCCTTATATGTCTGTTTGCTAAAACACGGCTTTATAGAAACTACTAGAATATAAATGTAATTTAGTGAACCTTCTAGGTTGTTTAGTAAAAAAGAAAAAAAGTGTTTATTGTTACTCAAAACTTTTTTTGAATATGTTAGATCTTCAAAGATGCACATATATTTTAATAAAAGTAATTATTTTGTTTTTCAAGGCAGGATTTCTCTGTGTGGCCCTGGCTGTCCTGGAATTCTCTCTTTAGATCAGGCTGGCCTCAAATTCAGAGATCCTTCTGTCTCTGCCTCCCACATGCTAGGATTAAGGTTGTGTGCTACCAGCGCCTGGCAAACCTTATCATTTTATTTTTTTATCATGTAATTACTTGAATATTTTACTCTTTTAAAGAATAGTGCCCTTTAAAACAGGTTTGCATTCCTTGCCATTTTTGCTTTTTACTGGTTGCTTTTATGACATTAGTAACTCAGTGGCTTAAGAAAACAGGAGTTTAGCCAGGCCGTGGTAGCGCACGCCTGTAATCCTAGCACTTGGGAGGCAGAGGCAGGCGGATTTCTGAGTTTGAGGCCAGCCTGGCCTATCTACAGAGTGAGTTCCAGGATAGACAGGGCTATACAGAGAAACCCTGTCTGGGGAAAAAAAAAAAAAGATTAAAAAAAAGAAAATAGAAGTTTGTTACATTGTAATGTTCAAAGTCATTTTCATGAGTTAGTCAGGGTTTCTTGTTGATTCCTTCTATCTTCTCAAATAGCCTATCTCCTTGCCTTTGCCAGCTCTTATAGGCAACGATAGTCTTTGGCCGTTGGCCTTTCTCTCCATTTTGAATGACAGCAGTACTTCCTTCTTTGTTGCCTATTCTTCCCTCTCCTTCATATTAGTACTCCTGGAGCTCGGGTTAGCTCAGTGGTACGGTGCTTACCTCTGATTTGTATGACCCTTGGGTCAATCTGTGGTACCACATTTAAGAAAAAAGAAAATGACTTCTATGATTATAGAGCCCATTGGAAAGTCCAGAATAATCTCTATATAGGTCTCTTTAGATTGACCTCTACTGCAAAATCCTTTCTATGGCTATTGGCACAATACTTGGCACATTGTTGATGCTCAGTAAATGTTGGTCTCATTAACTCATTTTGCTTTAAGATTTTTTTTGCTTGATGTTTTTTGCGTCAGGGTCTCACTATGTAGCACTGATGAGCCTGGAGCTCACAGTAATCCTCCCACCTCTGCCCCTGAGTGCTGAGATTAAAAGCATGGATCAACATGCCCTGGCTGTTGTCTTGAGACAGGATCTTACTGCTTGTAAAGCTGGCCTAGAGCTTACTTTACAGACCAGGTTGGCCTTAAACTCATAGCAGTCCTCATCATCCAGCCTTCTAAGTCATAGGATTATGGGCATGAGCAATCATCCCTTGCCCGTCCCATTTTGGTTACAATTTAGTTTAGTACTTTAATGTCAATAATTATCGTGTACAGACAATAGAATATTAATTTCTTTTCCCTGTACAGATGGAGCAGATGGAATGGGTATCTTCGATTTATTAGACACGGGAGATGATCTTGATCCTGATATCATTAATATCCTTCCTGCATCTCCAACTGCATCTCCTGTACATTCTCCAGGCTCTCATTACCCCCATGGAGGTGATGCTGGCAAGGTAATTCTGTTAAAAAAAAAAAGCGTGTGTCAGTGTATAGAAATGTCATCTGTCAGTTCATCAATCCATTCCGGGATTATTATATGAAATAGAACACTTTTTCCCTTTGAAATTAGCAAGAGATGAATATCAGTTGAGCTCATGTAGTTTTGTTTAGCGTTAACTTTGTGCAATGATCTTCCTGCTTCTGCCTCAGAGGTATTGCAGTCGCAGTCATGCTCTGTCCGTGGCCGTTTTCCTGTGTTGTTTTTGAGTTGGAGTCTTTGTATGCAACTTGGGGTGCCTTCTAACTTGTGAGCCTCCTCTGTGCTGGGATTGCACCAATATCTGGTTCTTTTTTTCTTCTTGCTTTTTTTAAACATTAGAAGCACCACTAATTCTATGTTCAAAAACCACATTATAGCCGGGCGGTGGTGGCACATGCCTGTAATCTCAGCACTTGGGAGGCAGAGGCAGGTGGATCTCTGAGTTCGAGGCCAGCCTGGTCGACAGAGTGAGTTCCAGGACAGCCAGGGCTATACAGAGAAACTCTGTCTCAAAAAACTACATTATATGAAATTCTCAAAGAATTAATAACAGCATGGGAGGAAAAACTGTTTTTACTGTCTTATCACAGTAGAAAGGTTAATGGTGCTTGAGGTACTGATGTAATGAATATTTTTATTATGCATTTTATTTTTCTTTCATCCATTTCCTAAAATAAATGCTGAGAAATTTGTTGGCCAATTCAAAGGGAATGAATGAAAGTTTGTGGTACTAGAATGTCTTCCAAAACACTGTTGAAATTAATAGCATTTTATAGATAGTGCTATGGGAACAGAGAATGGAATCTGTCGTTTGAATTGGGTTGAAGAATTAGTTGGATAAGTATTAGGACATAAATGGCAACCATATTGAATAACTTGTATTTTGTTCTCAGCTCAACCTGAGACATACTCATTTTGTCTACCAGGTTTTTTTTGGATTTGTTTTTTTCGAGACAGGGTTTCGCTACAGGCGTGCGCTACCACCGCCCGGCTCTGTCTCACAGTTTTTATAACACAGTTTTTATGATATTATTACATTTAGTTAGTTATTAGGCTTGGAATTAAATTTAAATGTCACACATGTTAGACAGGTGTGCTGCTGTGGGCCCACATTCTCAGCCCTGTTTTTATTTTCACAAGGTCTAGCTGAATTGTCCAGGCTATCCTGGAACTTACTTTGTAGCCCAAGCAGGCCTTTAAGTTCTTTTTACCCTCCTACTTCAGCAGATCTCTGAGTAGTAGATATTATTAGACAGGCTAGACATACCAGGCTAGAGGTAGTACCAATTGAGACTCTTAAGTATATAACCATTTAATTTTTAGTATTTTATATGGTTTATTGAGATAGTACTATGAGACTATTAATTGTTGTATTTATATTTGTTGTCTAGAGATGTATTGAATGAACTAATAATATTCGTGTCTTTTTAAGGGTCAGGGTACTGATCGGCTACTTTCAACAGAGTCGCATGATGAAGTAACTAATATTCTTCAACAACCATTGGCCCTTGGATACTTTGTATCAACTGCCAAAGCGGGTCCATTACCTGACTGGTTTTGGTCAGCATGTCCTCAAGCACAATATCAATGTCCCCTTTTTCTTAAGGTATTATTATTTCCGTGCCAATTCCTAACAAATCCCATTTGATAATTTTTAGTCCTAATAATTACTGAAGTGGAATTTTAAAGTTTTATAGATCATCTGAATTACAAGTTCTTAAATGCTTTGTTGTGTGTATTTCTGCAATGGTCTCATAAATAGAATTACTTAATATGAAACATAATTATAAGAAAATTATATGAAGATTGACTGTTACTCTTAAGTCAGGCTCCTGGAACTCCTGCTTTTAAGTTGTATTTTCAATGCAGTATAGAAGCTTAGAGCCTAGAAACACTGTCTTGTCTTTTTCTGTTCTTATCCTCTATCTAAATATATTGTAATTTTTTAAAACTCACTCATCTAAAATAAGCCATAACTTTGTAGTAGACATCAAAAGTAAAGTCTGGGGCTTTAGTGATGATCATGTTATTTGAATGGAATCATGCTAACTTCTATTTTATCTTATTATTTTTTTGGGTTTTTTTTTTTTTTTTCTTCCCCAGACAGGGTTTCTCTGTGTAGTCCAGGCTGTCCTGGAACTCACTCTGTTGACCAGGCTGGCCTTGAACTCAGAAATCCGCCTGCCTCTGCCTCCCAAGTGCTGGGATTACAGGTGTGCGCCACCACGCCCGGCCTTATTAATTTGAGGATTAAAAATTTAGCAATTTTGTAATACTTGGTTTTAGTTTAATTTACCTACTCTAAAAGGTTTCCTTTCTTTAAATTACTTTTGCCTAGTATGATAGTGATAGCCTTTGCTTTTAATCCCAGCATCCAGGAACCAGAGTCAGGAAGATTTCTGTAAGGTTGCAGTTCTCCTTGTGTACACAGGGAGTTCCAGGCCAGCCAGGGGGTCATCGTGAGATGTCTGTCTTAGAAATAAGCAAATCAACAACTAGTTGAGTAGGTTGGGCATGGTGACCTGGGAGGCATAAGCAAGAAGTTTACCCAGGAGTTGAAGGCCAGCTTGGTTTACAGTGAGTTCCAAGTGAGCCACAGCTGGACCTTATCAAAACACAAACTGGTGAGTAGGGTTTAAGAAGTGAGATTCTCGCCGGGCGTTGGTGGCGCACGCCTTTAATCCTAGCACTTGGGAGGCAGAGGCAGGTGGATTTCTGAGTTCGAGGCCAGCCTGGTCTACAGAGTGAGTTGCAGGACAGCCAGGGCTACACAGAGAAACCCTGTCTCAAAAAATCCAAAAAAAAAAAAAAAAAAAAAAAAGAAGTGAGATTCTCAGACCTATAGATACTTATTCTTTCAACCTTCATTTTATAGTCTAAATTATCAGATAGTGAGGTAAAATGAGTCATGAAAGCCCTCTGTGGTTGATTGTTAAAGTTGCTACTACCATTACAAAATAATAAATGAAGATCTGACTCACAGAATGTAGAAACCACTGTAAGTGGGCTCTTCACATTTCAGGTCAGATGATAACACTTTCATTTCTTGAGATTATATTTAGTAGTTTCTTGAGATTATATTTCCTAGTTTTTTGATACCCTGGATGTATATCCCATTCTGTGAAAGCCATTTGTGGTTAAACAATGGGCTTCTGTCACACACTTATAAAGACTACTGTTCTGTAGCACACTTCTAAAGACTATTAACTGTAGTTAACAATCTGAGTGATTTTCCCCCTCTTTGAATGTGAATTAACTATGCTCTGCAAGTACTCTGAGCTCTCCCTGATCTTGAATTGACTATTAATAAAAATAATAGTTTATCCTGTGACTTTTATTCCTCTTCCCAGATGTTCATTGTTGTCTGTTGTTGATCTCATTTACATGAACATCTTCCCAAGGGATTTTCTGCAGAATAGCAGGATGGAGCCTCCACTAAGCAGAGGTCCTTGGTCCTTTGGGAAGTCCTGCCATGCTGTCTCCTCCCACTTACAGTCACAGAACCTGTGTGTACACTAACGTTCTCATAATAGCAGTAAATAACTTACCTAGCATTTTCCAAATTTAGTGTAATACCTATTTATAGTTCATGACCTTAGTGTTTCAGGGCACACTTTTGTTTAGTAAACACTTTTATGAAAAGTCCAAGGGACTATCCAGATTCTTTTCTACTCAATATTTATTTACAGAGAGGATAGTGTAAAGTGAGCATTCACCCTCAGATACAGTGTAACAAGATTAGGACTTCTGGTTCTGAATCACAGGTAAGGCATAACTTAACGTAATTTTTTTCACCTTTTTTTTTCATATATCCCATTTTAGTTTTGTACTGTAGTCAAAACCATGTTGTATATTTCTTTTTACTTGAGAAATCAGTGGATTCTAGATGGTTAAAAATATTTTTATTTTAAGAATTAAACCAGCATTCATTTACTTTGTAGTGATTGGCCAAGTGAGACTTATTCATAAATCCAGAATTTATAAACAGTTCAAACATATGTATTTTTGCCTATATTTCTGTATATACTTTATAAGAGCTTATACATATATGCAGTTGTGATGGAGAATGCAGATGGATGTAAAGAAACACCTTAAAGAATGTAGGAAACCTTGTGATTGTCTGTGGTTAGCACCCCCATTGTATCATGGCATTAATGCTATTATACAACTTACATACTAGATGATTAATTTTACTTCCTTGAACTGTGAAAAATAGTACCACATTCCTTCTGCCCACTGCTCATTGCTATATCTAAATATGTGTGCTGTTTATAAGCCTCTGGTAATAAATGTATTACACAAGCAGGCATGTGTGCATTGTATTGATTGTTAAGTGTTCATCCAGAGGCAATTTTGTTAGCTACAGCTTTGAAACACACACACACACACACACACACACACACACACACACACACACACGAGAGAAAGAGAACGCGAGCGAGCACAGGATTACTCCCTTGACATACATTTATTTATTTTATTTATTTTATTTTTCCGCACTTAGGTCCTAAGTATGGCTGCGTGGTCTCCATTTTGTGTAACCCAGGGACAGGGTACACTCAGGCTTATGGGTTCAGTCTTTCCTTAATCATTTGCTTTTTTTACCTGGGTAAATTATATTTAGAAGATAACTGTAAAGGTTTTTTTTTTTTAAGGATTGCTATATGATATTAAAAACAATAAAACTAAAGTAAAAATTGTAGATAAATACAATGAAGTTCTACACCTTAATGTTTCCATCAAAACGATGAGTTTTTGTAGTTGCTCCCACAGATAACACTGTCATAACATCAGTTCCATCAAGATAATTGATTGGGAGAACACAGTGAAGTTAAGTGCTGACTTCTCCCCATGGCTGACTGGTTCCCTTCCTTTGTAGGCCTCTTTGCACCTCCACGTGCCTTCAGTGCAATCTGATGAGCTGCTTCACAGCAAACACTCCCACCCACTGGACTCAAATCAAACTTCAGACGTCCTCAGGTACGGCTCTCATGATGCTGAGTGGTCTCTGTTGCAGCTTGGGAAAAGAGAATGGTTATTATTAAGTATATTTATTCTCTTGGGTAAGAGTTCACAGCGTTTTATTTTTGCTTCATTGGATGAATTGTACTTTAAATAACTGTTTCGGATTTAAGCTACTATTTTTCCTTTTTCTTTTTCTTCTTTTTTTTTTTTTTTAAATCTACTCATGATATAGACAAAGCCCAGGACCTGTGCTTGCTTGACACATTACTCTACCTCTGAGCTAAACCCCATTTAATTGTTATTTTTTCAAAACAATTTTCTTCTTTTTATGTCAATATATATGGTCTTTTGCCTGTATACATGTCCGTTGCACCATGTGCATGCAGTACCAGTGCAAGCCATACTTGCAGCATCAGCTACCCTGGAGCTGGAGTTACAGACTCTTGTTAGCAGCCATCTAGGTGCTGGGAATTGAACTCTGGTTCTCTGGAAAAGTAGTGCTTTAAGCGTGAGTCATCTCTCCAGCCCCAACCGTGTTAAATTATTGAGAATGAATGCTTTTTTAACATGAATATGTTTTTGAGATCCCCCCTCCCCCCCCCCCCACACACACATCATTTATTGAAAAAGGGATCTTAACATCTCAGGCTAGCTTTAAACTTAATATGTGGTGAAATCTATTCCTTCTCTATTACTCTTTTTAGTGTATGTTTTTTGAGACAAGTCTCCCTGTATTGCTTTGGGCTGCCTAGAGCTGGGCTTTCCTTGCACTTAACAGAACTTGATCTACTTCTGTCCCTGCTCTGATATGCTTTTTTACTTTTTCTTTTGAGATGGTTCTGATTGTCCTTGACTCAGAACAGGCTAGCCTTAGACAGAGATCCACCAGCCTTGTCTCCTGGGTGCCAGGATTAAAGGCATGTGCTGCCATGTCTGGCTCTGCTGCTCCTTTTTTTGTTTTTTGTTTTTTTTTTGTTTTGTTTTGTTTTTTGAGACAGGGTGTCTCTGTATAGTCCTGGCTGTCCTGGAACTCACTCTGTAGACCAGGCTGGCCTCGAACTCAGAAATCCGCCTGCCTCTGCCTCCCAGAGTGCTGGGATTAAAGGCGTGTGCCGCCATTGCCAGGCTCTAGTGCTCATTTTAAGAAAATAATTGTTTGTATTTGGTGGTCATATCTGTAATCTTAGAATTTGGGAGGTTTAGACAGGAATATCATTACAAGTTGAAACTAGCCCATCTTAAAAAAACAAAACACAAGAAGTAGAACAAAATAACAAATAAAGCAACTTTGGCCAGGCCATTCAGGAAGCCAAAGTTACCATGAGTTTGAGTCTAGCATATGCTACAGTGTAAAATTGTTAACAGAGTTTCTGTTGTGGTATTGATATGGTCTCATTGTTTAGGCAGCAAAGGGTTTCTCCCTCTCTCTCTTACACACACACACACACACACACACACACACACACACACCACATCACACATACCTCACTTTGAATCTGAAAAGTACTACCAAAGTCAATATTGAAATAGATGGATTTACACAGTTTATTTGCTTTCAGGTTTGTTTTGGAACAGTACAATGCACTCTCGTGGCTAACCTGTGACCCTGCAATCCAGGACAGACGCTCATGTCTCCCAATTCATTTTGTGGTGCTGAATCAGTTATATAACTTTATCATGAATATGCTGTGATCTTCGTTTGATGGAATTACGCAAGGAAAGAACAGGAAGAAAGGATATTTTGCTGCAAGATTAAGTTACCATTTCTCAGTGGAAGTCATTTGTGATGGGGTCTAATTCTTATTACTTCAACAAATATTGTTTTGACTTGGGGGGCGGGGCTATAACCCTATTTTTCATTGACTTTACTGAGCTCCTTAGGATGATGACTGATTATTCAAAACGTATTATAACACTTTCGTAGCAAAAATTAACCATTTTTTTCCAGTCACAGTATTTGTGAAAAGTAATGAGCCATAGTACCCATTAATGTTAAAGAATATTAAAAGCATGGAGAGGAACATGAGGAACAGTGGATTTCCACACATGGCTTTAGAACATCAAGATGTTCTTGTATTGGATATAGTATCTAGTATTCAAAAATGCCTGCATCTCTTATTTATTGTAAGTTTTTAAATGTATAAATTGTCTTATATTTCTTAACCTCTTTTATAAAAATTTTCCTAGAAGGTTTATACTGCCTTCTTGCTTTAAAGCAATTGGTCTAAAATATATGTAATCGTCTTAATTAAAAAGTTGCAGTAGGGTTGCTTTTAGAGTATTATTTTTTTGTAAGGGGGTGGGTTGGACAGTAAATTTGTATTGTCTCAATGTACAGTTTAACAGGGATAGAGGGGAAATAATGTCCATACCATTGTGTGTGGAAGATTTACAGCTAAGCTGTAGCTGCAGAGTACATGTACAGTAATGAAGTTCACTGTGTTTATAACTGAAGAGGTACCGGGTCTTACAGCATTTTATATATCACACCTTTACAGAATAACATGATGGCAATATACATACGTGATATTGTTAGGTGGAATAACTTAGAATAAAATGAGAATTCTTGAGTTATATTTTGTACTATGGTTTAGGGCTATGACTAATATTTCAGGCCATTTCCAGTGAAAGAAACTTAGTTTTACAAGAAAAACATTTGCTACTGAATGCTTAAACTAATTTTGGTGTTTAATGTTCCATGGTTAAATGTTTTTCAGTTTTCACAGTGGCACACTTAGGCATGGGGTATTACTAACTATGGCGTTCTCTGCAGGGTCTGTTGTAAGGCTGAAGCCTAGCCCAGCTCTAGGCAGTTACAGATAGTTTAAGAGCAGTCACTCTTGATTGTTTTACTGTTTATTTTTAAATTAAAGATTGGGAATGCGTGTGAAAGTATGCATATGCATGGCAGAGAGAGAGCGTGAGAGAGCGAGTGAGAGAGAGCGCGTGTGCGTGTGCGTGCAATCAAACTGTGGTGTAAATAGATCCTCAGTGAATTCTGGTATTCAGACTCTGTTCCACTAGTGAATGAACCATTTTCTAAACGTTTCCCTTTGACTTTTTTATTTATTGAATTTTCTTGGTTTGGAGATGGCAGTCCCAAACATCAGAGTCTGTACTTTTCTATGACGCAGCTCAAATTAAAGTAGGGCACATGCCAAGGAGGTTCTCACCTCCCTAAAGAAGGGACTTGAATTTTAGGGACTTTAATTCACCCCTTCCTTCAATCTAGCTTTTCCCCTTCTTGTTTGCACATGCCAAGATAACTGCTTTGATGCAGGCTTTACCCTGAAAAACTCCTTTCTACAGTGCTGCTCACAAGAGCCCAGCCAGTCTCCTGCCTGCATTGCTGACTTGAACTCACAGTCGCCACGTCTACCTTTCTTGGAAGCAGTCTTTCAAAGTTCCTACTTGTATATTCATTAATTGTTGACAAGGACAAAATCAGTTGTATTTACAAAACTCTTAACTCAGTATGTTTTTTTAACTGAATCCTGTTTTGTAAATAGTATACCTTTAATGTTGCTTAGCATAAAAAACACTTTCTTACAGTTATCTTCTTTAAATTGGGTATATGAAAACAGTACCACCTCTTGTTTTCTATAAAGAAACACAGTTAATAACAAGTTTTCAAATTATTCCTTCAATATTAATAGAATAATCCAAATGTTGAGCATATTTTGATATTAAACTAAAGATCATGTCTGTTTTTAAATTATGCTAATACCACCACAGATTATGTTGATGTATTTTGTTCTGTATTTTCTTGGTGGGACTTAAGATTTGAGGGAAAAGATGCTTATTTGGAATTTCTATGAAAAACTATCTTTGTTATTTTCTTAGCTCAATAATGACTCAAGAAAAATAAAAGATTATAATCTCAGTTTAAAATTACTAATGTGTGACAACCATACCTCAGTTTGAAATAGATTTAACAAGATTATTCCCTGACATTTTCTTCCATGTAGCCATAAGCAGGGACCCAGCATACAATTCTTCGTACCTGGGAATCAGGAACTTGTCCCAAATATGCAGGATTGATTCATGGTTTGCTGTTGTCTTTTTTCTTTTTTTTTCTCTCCCCTTCACACATCAATTTTTGCTCAAATAGGAGGTTATTAAATAGCCATTAGAAGAAGAAATGAAGCCTTTCGTGCAGTATGATCCATCTGACTTATTAATGTGCTGTCACAGTACGTTAATCATTTTATTTGAGTAGGTAAACAAATTTGCACACTTTTCCCCAGTGAATTTCCAACACCTTGACTTCCTTATTTCAGTGCTAATAACCTGTTTTGTGTGTAGTTATCCATTCTGAAGCAGGTAAAAGGTCAGTATTTTAGCATTTTAAAAGATGAGTTATATAATGTCTGCTTCCAGCCAGTCTGCAACATCTAGCCATACCTTTCTTATGCAAGCCATTCAGTTATCAGGACTGTGAATTAACACTGTATGAATACATTTCTGTACACCTTATTGTTTGGCCAGAGGGCCACCAAGTGTACTTATATGTAATCCTTAAATTTTAAACTAGCTTGTGATTTTTAAATATTTCTAAACTTTTCTTAAACCACTAAAATTAAGCTCTTACTACTTAGTCAGCTATCCTCACCTGTATTCGTCCTCAATCGTCAGTATGGCACAGATCACTGTATTAAACTGCTCTCTTTTGTCTTCATATTTACCTTCTGACGTCATTTTTTAACTTAATGTGTTACTACAAAGATTTGCAGATCCTTAATCAAGCACTATGTTAATACTGTAATTATCAAAATATTATGTTGCATTATTTGGAATGTTCAGATTGAATAGGGTAAAAGAAAATCTTTAAATGCAATCGCATCCTAGAACCCGTTCCCACCTACTGTGGCATTGCATATTAGTCTGTTGAGACATTCATTGTTGCTTGACTGACATTTAGGTCTGGGTTTTCTTTTAATATTTTAGTTAAATTAAAATTAGGAAAAATGTGTTCAACTAATTTTTTTTTGTCCCATCCTCTTCAAATCAGTGGGAAAAGCTTACCTTTTGGTATTTCTTAGTGTTTTCCTGGGCCCAGAACTGTGGTTTAAATTTTTATATTTATTATCATTCTCATAGTCATTCATATTCATATTCTCTTTCTCTCTTTCTCTCTTTCTCTCTCTCTCTCTCTCTCTCTCTCTCTCTCTCTCTCTCTCTCTTTTGTGGAGTATAAATTGAAAAACTGGATTTGGGACCTAAAATACTCCTCAGGTTGAGATATTCTTGAAGTTTTAAAATAGCTTTAGTTTTTAAAGTAAACTGGATCTGTGGACCTTAAAGTTACTGAGTTTAAAACTACAAATTGTAACATCATTACTGGACATGTCAGCATCAACCCTCTCAGAATGGCTTGTCACTTTATGAAGGGGCGTTTTTAAGTTGTTTAGCAGTGACATTTAATATGGTCCAATTGCTTTTCTTTTTAACATGACAAAAAATTTTAAAAAAGAATAAGGAACAAACACTATTGCTGCCGAATGCCATGACACTGAGTTGTACAGATTGTGATTGAGGAAATGAAAAAGTTTATACTTTTTAAAAAAAACAAAAAACAAAACTTCAAATGGAATAAATTATTCATGAAGCCTTCATTGTGGTGTCTCATTCTGTTGAAAGTATGTCCATCTTAAAACTTTTCCATAGTTAGGAGCAGGATTATTTTTGTGTCATATGTCAAGAGAAGCAGGTCAACTAAGTACTGATGAGTAGGTTGGTTGGGGAGGGTGGGTTTGAGGCCCTCCCTCAGGGTCTTACTATGTAGACCAGGTTGGTCTTGAACTCAGTGATTTCCTTAAAAGAGAATGTTGATTCTCCACATCCAGTATTTATGATGTGTGTGTACGTGCACATACATGAGCTCCTTTTGCCTTACCAGTTTGGTGTTAATTAGTCAAAATAGTTATGTTGAAATAATAATATTTAGTGTTGTCCTTTGTGTCGTGTGTGTGTGTGTGTGTGTGTGTGTGTGTGTGTGTATGATCACACAATCATGTTTGAAACATGAGGAAAAAGTTAAATATTTTAAATATGAATAATGCATTAAAATGGTGTGCATGAGTCCTGCAGGTAGTTGGTAATGTTTTGTTCAGACTTAAGCTAAATAGATGCCTCAAAGTTGTGGTCGTATTAAAAGTTTCTCCTAACAATTTCAAAAACTTCCATAAATGATGGTATATGGCATTGAAATTTGTATCTCAAATCATAATTTTGCTCTGATTCATTTCTACCTTGTTATTACTATTATATATGAACCATGCAAATATGCATGTTTACATGGAAGGATATTCATTGTTTGGACAATTGCATACATCTTTTCAATTGTGGTGTATAGTCCTCAAGGCCAATCTTTGGGTAATATAACTTAGACCTCGTTGGTAGAGCACTTGCCTAACTGCAAGACCCTGTGCTCAATCCCCAGCAATGCAAACAATGTCTCAGAGTAACTGTTGGGCAGTTTGCAAAGGAAATGCTTTTTTTCTTTCATTGACTATATGCATAAGGTGTTGATACTTATTACTAATAATCCTAGTTGTTTAGAGAGGTCTCTGTCGTTCACCCCT
>OZ030015.1:72384956-72394956 GCA_964023405.1 Apodemus agrarius | reverse complement strand
TTTATAGCATGAATTATCCACAAAGTCCATCTGGTTCTCATAGTGTTCTTTGTTAGTGCAGAAGAGACTACCATCTGTCAGGTTGTATAGAACATAAGAATCTCTTCTTTGTAGCCGATTGCTAGTTGTTTACAAGGACATGCCAGTCTGCAATCCCAGTGAAGGCAAGAGAATGGTCGTTTCAGTCCAGTTGGGCTGTGTAGCAAGACTGTCTCAAAAAACAAAACAAAACAAACAAAAAACCAGAAAACAATGGAAACCAAGTTAACAGCTGGGGATTGTTAGTACTTAAGGAAACTAAGCTGGGCATTGGATCTGAGGCCAGGCTGGACTAATTGGCAAGATCTTTCTGGAAAACAAAATCCCAAATAATTGTAATTATTTTGGCTGTAAATTATTGGCCAGTGTATTGATTATCAAGATGTATCTTTTGACCTAAGCATACCAAGTATTAGGTAAAACTACTTTATCTGGGTTGATCATTAAGATACACTTATTTTGAGATTTAGTCTCAATCTCTTATTACAGCCCATGCTGACCTTGAGTACTCCATATACTTCCCTCAGTGCATAAGTGGTAGGATTATAGGCATGCACTACCAATACCTAGCCTGCAGTATACTCTTCACCTGGTCTTTTTCCTCCTGTAGTTTTGGTCACCAAAATCCCTTTATTGGCATCTTGATACCAGGACGAAAACAGTATTAAGCCTTGCTTGCTTCTGTAACCTCAGGAAGGGTCCTTGGTTTCTTCCTAGCCTTCTCAGCATCTGAGTTCATTTCCACCTACGCCTCAGATCACGTTCCCTTGTCACACTCCTGTTTGTAACACCCTGTGTGTGTCTACTACACTGCTTCCGAGTTTTTATTGTGTGATTATTTGTCTCTACCAAAAACCTCCAGAAGGGCAAGAAATTTGGTTTATTTGGGTAGCTATTGTTACAGGCAGAATGAGCACACGTAATCTTTTACTAAGGTGTTTAACCATTCTTGAATACTTTAAACCTTTTATTATAACCCAAGACTTAGCTGAAATGTGTAAAAATGTAGTTTTACCTATACATAAAGTTCTAATATTGTAGTTACTTTGAGTTTTTATTTTCAGAGTGCAAAGCTTACAAGAAAGAGGTGGTAAAGGTGTCTGAAAGGATTTTTTAAATAGTTCCTAGCAAAAATAGAAACAAGCCATCATGCCTACACAGCTTTTCCTCCTGTACTCACTACCCACTCCAGCAAAAAGTGCAGCCTGGAGTGTTACCAGCTTTTAAGACATAAAGCAACATGCAGTGGAAATCTAAGGCGACATTTAGCCAATGATTTCCTTGAATCACCTCCTGGGTGCTGGACAGACAAGAGTCCAGGAAATTTGTGGAAAATGCAAAGTAACGAAAGAGTGGAAACTGGTGCTTTCCTAGTTTTTCTAAGATTTTAGGCAAAACACTCATAAAATCAAATCAATCTAAACAGTTTTTAATATTTTACAAACTAAGTTCCAGAAACCAGTAGCAAATGAGCTGTTTGGGAGCATTGATAAACACACAGGGTATAGGAGCAAACGTGTGTGTAAAAGGGTAGGGAGTTTGTTTTCGAGACATTCTTGCTCGAGCTCAGGCTGACCGTAATCTCTGCCCTCCACATCAACCTTGTGAGTGACGAGATGACAGGCGTGTGTTGACCAGTTTACATTGTGAGAGGTGTCTTCTAAGAAAGACCTTTGTATTTCCTTTTTCAATTGGATATTTTATTTGCTTGCATTTTAAATGTTATCCCCTTTCCCAGTTTTCCCTCTGCAAACCCCCTGTTTCATCCCCCTGCTTCTATGAGGGTGCTCCCCCACCCACCTACCCACTCAGGCCTCACTGTCCTAGCATTCTTCTACACTGTGGCATCAAGCCTTCACAGGACCAAGGGCCTCCCCTCCCATTGATGCCAGATAAAGCCCCTTCAGCTCCTTTAGTCCTTCCCCTAACTCCTCCGTTGGGGTCCCTGTGCTCAGGTTGGCTGCGAGATCCTTGTGTTTCTGAAACATTATTACTGTTTCCCAAGAGTACTGACCCTTCTTCAAGTAGTTCAATCTTTAACTTTTTGAACCATCACTTGTAGTACCTGCTTTCTTCTTGTTTATATATATCTCCTCGGAGAATAGAGTTAGAGTCAGAGGGAGAGAACAGAGTCAGAGTCAGCCAGTCAGAAGAATGCTCACTTGAACTGGAAAAGTCTTAAACAAAATATAGGAATTAACAATGTTGATCAATAATTATGACACCTTTTTGTCCCACTAAGGAAAAATTTTAGTAATAAAACAGCTACTTATTAGTATATAATAAACCTGATTCAGCGATGTTAAAATTTAAAAGAAATGCCATCCCAGAATTTATAAAGTATTATAGTTGGACATTCTATGGGCTTTGTACTACAGTAGTCATTAAAAGAGATTGTTTCTTCAACCTTGTTGATAGTCAAATTTGAGATAATCAAAGTTGTAACTTGTAAGCAAGTAGACTTATTCCTACTTTAAAGGACTATTTGCTACTTGTGAAGATAACACATTTTTTAATTACAAGGTATTTGTAAAAGATTTTAGTTGTTTTAAGGAGTTAAACTGAGGAGACAGAAAACTCCAAACTTGATGGCTAAGTGGTTTTTTTTCTTTTCTTTCAGTAAAGCGGCCAAATACTGTATGATTATCCAAATAGTTTGGCAAAACATTGTTTTAATGATTTGAAAGACTAAGTTGATAAGAAGAGAGTGCAGTCTACCTCCTTATTTCTGACTTAAGAATTCAAGCCATGGTCATAAAAACAAAACAAAACAAAACAAACAAAAAAAGAAGCAAGGGAGACAGTGAGGAAGGGATGTTTGTGCACTCCTGAGTCACTCAGCCTGGGCACATTTACTGTTCTGTATCTGAAGTGGACACTGCCTGCTGGTGGACACTGCCTGCCTGCCACTGACACTAAATATCACCTAGGTCTTGGGTGACTTTTTTTTTTCTTTTTTTTTAAAGATTTATTTATTTATTAGATGTAAGTACATTGTAGCTGTTTTCAGACACACCAGAAGAGGGCATCTGATCTCATTACAGATGGTTGTCACCATGTGGTTGCTGGGATTTGAACTCAGAACCTTTGGAAGAATAGGCAGTGCTCTTAACCACTGAGCCATCTCTCCAGCCTGAGTGACCTCCTCTTATTAGTCTATCAGACCAATACTTGAGTCCTTTTTCTTTTCCTATGAAGTGGCTACCCAGGAAGTTTAAGTTGCATTATCTCTCAGGTTTGACCCTCCCAGCTCCCCACTTTTTGTGAGTCATTCTGAAGCTCGGCCTGTGTGTACTGAAATTACAGTGTTCTCTCTCTCAGTCTGTCTGCTCCTTTGTCCTGTCCCTGAACCTGTGGAGGCATACAGAGATCCTGCCTGTGCCTTTAGGATTAAAGGCCAGTGTCACCATACCCAGTCAATAATTGTATGCTTTGTAATCCCATTAACACTTGTGAAATCTATTTCAATTACATTTAAAATAATATACAGAATTGGGCTTGATGGTGCACATCTGTAATTCCAAGAACTGGGAAGCTGAGGTGGTAGGATCCTGAGTGCTAAGGCTTCACGTATAACAAGACCCTGTCTTCCTATACTGCCTCCCAATAATAGAAAATATATCAAGTATTATGTGTATTTGGTAAGACATCTGTAACTATCTAGATTTGAGAACATTGGATGTCTATAGCATATAAGTGTATATAATACATAACCGTTACAGATGATTGCATATATTTTGGCTCACAGCACTAAAGATATTACTCTGAATCAAATGGGATAATTTGAGAAACACTGTATCACATCTCAGTTTTGTGTTTTGTTTTGTTTTGTTTTTTCGAGACAGGGTTTTTCTGTGTAGCCCTGGCTGTCCTGGAACTCACTCTGTAGACCAGACTGGCCTCGAACTCAGAAATCCACCTGCCTCTGCCTCCCAAGTGCTGGGATTAAAGGCGTACCCCACCACTGCCCATCAACATCTCAGTTTTTTTTCCTTTGCTGATTTTCTACCCTGAAAGCTGAGTTTATTTTTTAAGATTTTCCCTCTATGAGAGCCTTAGAAATACTTAAAAAAAAATTTTTTTTTTTGTAAGTTGAGTGGTGGTGACACACGACTTTTATCCCAACACTTGCTCAGGGCTGCACAGAGAAACACTGTCTTCAAAAAAAAAAAAAGAAGTAAGAAAAAAATTTATAAGAAATGATCAGTGAAGCAGGGTGGTGGAGGCACACACCTTTAATCCCAACACTTGGAAGGCAGAGAGAAGTGGATCTCAGGTCAAGGCAGCCTGGTCCTCAGTGAGTTTCAGGACAGCCAGGGCTACACAGAGAAACTCTGTCTTGGTGGTAATCAGTTGAGGGATGCTCAATTCTTTTTAGATTTTAAAGATTAATTTATTTTCTTTTTCTGAGTTTAGTTGCTTTGCCTGCATATTCTGTTTACAATGTTTTCAGTGCCCATACAGGCCAGAAGAGAGTCTTCTGGAAAAGTAATTACAGACTGCTGTCAGCTGCCTTGTGGACACTTGTCCTCTGGAAGACCCGCTAGTGCTGTTAACCATTAAGCCATCTCTCTGGCTCCAGAAATACTTAATAAGCAAGCAAGCAAGCAAACAAAACTGTGTGCGTGTGCGTGTGCGTGTGCGTGTGTGTGTGTCCCCTGCAGAGGCTCGAAGAGGGTGTCAGGTCCCTTGGAGTTGTAGAGCCACAGATGTAGGTGCTGGGGACTGAACGAAGGTCCTCTGAGATCAGTATTTTTTTTTTTTCCCGAGACAGGGTTTCTCTGTATAGCCCTGACTGTCTTGGAACTCACTCTGTAGACCAGGCTGGCCTCGAACTCAGAAATCTGCCTGCCTCTGCCTCCCAAGTGCTGGGATTAAAGGCGTGTGCCACCACCGCCGTCAAGATCAGTATTTTTAATACTTCAGGGGCTTGACAGATGTCAGTGTGTCAGGTGCTGGTTGATGACCTGAATTCAAGCACCAGGATATACATGGAAGGAGAAAATGAACTTCCATGAGTTATTCTTTTTCACATGTAAATACTTGCACAACAAATTTCACACACACACACACACACACACACACACACAAATGCATAATGCATATATATTTGGCTGGACCAGGAACAACAACCACAACAAAAAATATGAGCTGGTCAAGGTGGCACAATCCTGTAATTTTACAATTAGTAAGGCTGGTGCAGGAGTTCAGAGCAGCCTGGGCTACATAATGTGGTGCTGTCTCCCAGAAACATTTATCATGAAATAAGTAGACTTGCTTTTTTTTTTTTTTTTTTTTTTCTTTGAGACAGGATTTCTCTGTGTAGCCCTAGTTGTCCTGAACTCCATCTACACCTGGCTGGCCTTGAACTCAGAAATCTGCCTGCCTCTGCCTCCCAAGTGCTGAGTGCTGGGATTAAAGGCGTGTGCCACCACCATATCTGGCACTTCATGAAAGAAAATTCAAAATTGCCAAGTCTGCGGTGGTGGTGGCGCACGTCTTTAATCCCAGCGATTGGGAGGCAGAGGCAGGCAGATTTCTGAGTTCAAAGCCAGCCTGGTCTATAGAGTGAGTTCCAGGACAGCCAGGGCTACACAGAGAAACCCTGTCTCGAAAAAAATAATATCGAGAAGGTTCCACACAATTCATTCCTAAAATCCACACTCCTGAATAGGATTTGTGTAGCCTCAAGAACAGAGAAAGCAATCAAATATGGGGGCTCTAGTATGAGCACTGGGGAGACAGAGGGATTGTGTCAAGTTCCAGGTCATCCTTGCCTACATAGTGAACTCCAGGCCAGCAAGGACTACATACACCTTGTCTGGAAAAACAAGGAAACGTAAACCAAAAATCAAAAACCAAATCACCCCCCCCCACACACACACAAACCTCGATTGCGAGCTTGAAGTGGTAGCACGTGCTTGTAATTTGGGGTACACATCACAAAACTAAATAATGAAAAGCTCCGAAGCAAGATATTGTACTTTGGCCGTTAGTGTGTAGGCTTAGGATTACATTACTTTTAAAATTCCCCTGCACACAGGTCTTGGGATTCTAGAACTTTGGTGATGAGACCGCACCCGGAAGGGTTTAAAGGAGGCTACAATCGGGTTCCATTGGGCAACTTTCTGTGGAGTGGAGGAACAGAGTGGACAACTTTTGCCATTTAATACATTATTGTCACTTAAATGTCGCGATAACCAGGGGTGGGGGCGGGATTTAGCTCTGACGGTTTAGGGACTCATCTGACAGGTTCCAAGAGGAAAGCTCTGGAAAAGAAACAAGTTAAAGTAACACTCCACACTTTCGGAAGCGGGGAGGGTGGTGACGGAGGAAGGGGCGGGCCCGCGCACGCGCAGAGCGGCCCCGGTCCCTCAACCTGGCTTTTCTCGTCGCCGCCGACGTCTTCTCAGTGCTGTACGGTGGCCGCCGCGGGCCAGAAGCTTGGGATGAATGGAGGTGCAGGGTGCAGGTTGAACTAAGTCTCTGCTTTCCCTTCTCTCCCGGCTGCTTCTGCCTTTTTTTTTACTTTTCTTTTTTTTTTTTGCAGTGTCCCCATTCTGATCCCCGCTCTGTCGACGGCCCGGTTGGTCCCAGCGTCAGAGTTCTTGGTGCCCGAGTCGACCCCGGGCATAGCCGGGGTTTGGGGATCCGGATAATCGCCTAGGCCCAACTTCGGACCGCGCTCTCGATTTCTGCCTCGTCCGGCTTTCGGACGTGGAATCCGAGTGGGTCCCTTGAGGCTGGAGGGTTGATCTTAAGGTATGGAAGCGTCGGCTTCTCGGGCCCAAGTGCCGCTTTGTCTGAAGTCCGCCTGACTCTTCTCAGCCCGGGGCACTCGGTTCTCATTGCTACCTGGCAGAGACCCCTGAGTCTTGTCACCTGTGCCTTGAGCTTACTCTACTGTTAAGAGACCAGCGCTTACTATTCAAAACCGCAACATTTCTGCCCACGACTCTTTGTCCACAGCTCTGCTAGTGAGTAGGTCTTAAGACTGAGTGATCTCTGTTAACTTTTCCATGTCCCCTCTCTTTTCTGCTACCTTTTAAAATTTTACTCAAAACCACAAGTGCTCAAGTGAGACTCTTTTCCTCTCTCAGCTGATTTTACCTACACATCTACCTCTATAACAATAGGGGTACAGAATAGCGTTGCAGCTTTCAGAACCTTGAGTCAGACATTACTTTTGTCCGGTGAGAAGATAATTTATCAGTGTTTCCATCTAGTTGGGAGATGGAAAAAGAAGCTCAACTGATTATCTATCTATCTATCTATCTATCTATCTATCTATCTGTCTGGTAGGCTTGTAAACTAAAGAGATCTGGCTGCAGACATTCATTTTCTCTCCATATTTCATGAGCTCATTCAACGGGCGTAACGAGGAAAGTCTTGAGTGTGTTTAGGGTAGAGTGGTTCACCACATATTTCCTCAAATTATTAGAGCAAATGATCCCTAAGTTGGGCAGGAACATTAATCTGCAGTTGTCCTTATCTTCCAGATGCCAGAGAAATATAGAGACAGAAACCTGAGCTTTAACTGTGCCAACAACATTGCTAACGCAAGGACCTACTAAACATTTAGTATACTTTGTCAGATTTTTAAGAAGGTTTTCATACATGTGGGAAATAGATACCTACTTTGATTTGGCTGTTTTTGACTCCTTAGGATCAAGAGAGATGATGCCTGAGTGTACAAGCCTTCAGTTTGTCAGCCCTTTCGCTTTTGAAGCCATGCAGAAGGTGGATGTTGTCCGCCTGGCGTCTTTAAGTGATCCAGAATTAAGACTTCTCTTGCCCTGCCTGGTGAGGATGGCACTCTGTGCTCCTGCTGACCAGAGCCAAAGCTGGGCTCAGGATAAAAAACTTATACTTCGCCTTCTGTCTGGAGTGGAAGCTGTCAACTCCATTGTTGCACTGTTGTCTGTGGACTTCCATGCTCTAGAACAAGATGCCAGCAAAGAACAGCAGCTTAGGTAAAAGTTACTTCTGTGTGACTTGGGATTCACTTGATATTTCAAAGGAGGGAATGGAATGTGGTTCTGAGCTGTCAGAGCTCCTCCAGAGAAGAGAGAGTGGGATTTTAAGTTCTGAAGAACATTTGACAGAGGTCTTTTCTGTTTATAGTTAAATTCCTGAGAGCTGCTTTCTGTGTTATAAAATGTTGCCTAGAGAAGATGAGCTACATATTAGGTCAGTTACTCTTAGTGGGGACTGAGTCTCTAGTGGAGTGTTTTATGGGAATCCCTGAGTTTTTGAAGATTATATTGATTTCCCCTAGACTCCAGGCTGGTTTCATGTCTGTCCCTGCCCCTTGTGTATCTGTAAGAAAACTGTTGTTACCGAAGTCAATGGTAGTTACTAATTTACAGTTTGTCAGCTCTTGGAATATAGAGACAAACAAAACGTTTCAGAGAAAATGGGAGCCGTTTACAGTGAGTGGGCTGTTGCAGGAACGAGTGCCTTGCCAGTGTCTTAACGTGTTTCCCATGTTTGGACTTCACTAGGCATAAACTTGGAGGAGGCAGTGGAGAGAGCATCCTGGTATCACAGCTTCAGCATGGACTGACACTAGAATTTGAACACAGTGATTCCCCTCGTCGATTGCGGCTTGTGCTGAGTGAATTGTTGGCAATTATGAACAAGGTGCTTTGTAAAAAACTTCCTTTTCATCTCAAAGTATATGTACATCTAGAAAATAGCCAAAAAACATGAGCAAGAAGGCAGGCAGGTTACATGTTCCACTAATATTTCTGTTTGATTTGTGTTCTTCTTTCAAAGATCGAAGGGATTTCTTTCTTCTTCTTTTGTTTTTTTTTTCTTTTGAAGATAGGGTTTCTCTGTGTAGTCCTGACTTTCCTGTAGACCAGGTTGGCCAGATCCATCTTTCTGCCTCTGCTATCCAGTACTGGGATTAAAGGTGTGTGCCACCACACCCAACTATTGTGTATTCAGAATTTCTTGTGTGTATGGAATTTATATACTTGTTTTCAATATCTTCAAAATGATTTTTAAATTTTTTTTAATTTTATGTACACGAGTGCTCTGCTTGCGTATTTGTCTGTGTACTCTCTGAGTGCCTCGAGCCTGCAGAACTCAGAAGCAAGCATAGGATTCCTTTGGAACTGGAGTTCTGGATTATGAGTCGTGATGTGGGTGCTAGGACCTACACCTAGATCCTCTGAAAGAAGGAGGAGTCACTGAGCCATTGCGTGTTTCCAGCCCCCTTAACATCTGTTAAAAAAAGAAGCTTAACTTGTAGAAATTACTAAGTTTGGTAGCACCTTTTTGTCCTGACTTTGAATCTCTAGAACCCTTTTTGCGAGATGTGAAATGATGCACATCTGTCACCTAGTGGGCCATGGTGAGGTGGGAGACAGGGGAATCCAAGAGGGACCCTTCGGGCTGTAGAGATGGGTTTTCAGTTAACAATACTAAGTCCTTTTTTTTTTTTTTTTTGGTTTTTCGAGACAGGGTTTCTCTGTGTAGTCCTGGCTGTCCTGGAACTCACTCTGTAGACCAGGCTGGCCTTGAACTCAGAAATCCACCTGCCTCTGCCTCCCAAGTGCTGGGATTACAGGCGTGCGCTACCACACCCAGCAACAATACTAAGTCTTACAGAAGACTCAGGTATGGTTTCCAGTCCCAACATGACAGCTTACAATCCATCACCCATGACTCACACAGGAGACGCCCAGACAAATACTGCAAACACTGCTGTGCATGAAGGCCGGGGTGGGGAGGACTACAGGGTGGGGGAGGACTGGGGGGGAGGACTACAGGGTGGGGGGAGGACTACTGCCTTGAGCAGGGTGAGAACTAAGAGCCAGTACTGAATATTGTCACATAATTTCCACATACACAAATACATTCTCTCTCTCTCTCTCTCTCTCTCTCTCTCCTCTCTCTGTTTCTCTTTCTCTATCTCTCTTTCTTTCTGTCTGTCTCTCTTTCTCACACTCAT